>CM034350.1:84691885-84944435 GCA_019925275.1 Mytilus edulis
ATACCACCAAGATCTGTAAACACTAAACCATTTGTAAAAAGATATATCTTCAAGATTTATATGTCATAAATAACTGCATATTTGTTATTTAAGTATAATATTTTTTATGTCAGATTGCTAAAGTATTATGTTCTAATCAGATATGACGATATACTTAAAGATGCAGATAACCAATGTAGTACTATGAAACGGTAATAGTTATCAAAGGGACCAGGATTATAATTCAATACGCCAGACGCGCGTTTCGTCTACATAAGACTTATCAGTTACGCTTAGATCAAAATAGTTGTAAAGCCAAACAAGTAAAAAGTTGAAGAACATTGAGGACCAACAATTCCTAAAAGATGTGCGAAATACGTCCAAGGTTATCTACTCCTGGGAAAAGAAAATCCTTAGTTTTTCAAAAAAACTTAAAACTTTTTAAAAGTTTTTTAACAGGAAATTTATAAAAATGACCATATCATTGATATTTATGTCAACACCGAAGTGCTGACTACTGGGCTGGTAATACCCTAGGGGACGATAGGTCCACCAGCAGTGACATCGACCCAGTGTTGTTAATATCTATCAAAGGTACCAGGATTATAATTTAATACGCCAGACGGGTGTTTTGTAACAGGAAATTTATACAAAATGACCATATCATTGATACTCATGTCAACACCGAAGTGCTGACTACTTGGCTGGTAACTACTTCATTTCAGCCATTGAAATTTAAAAGATAAAAACAAGACATTATAAATTTCATGCGTCAAAAGCTTTTTTTTCTGGATTTGCCTTTTTCAGGAATACTCTGTATTTGAAAGCCAATGATGTTTAACAACCATATAGAGTTATGATAAAACAAAATCAAACTCGAAAGCAATAGAAGCCAAATTTACATTACCATTTTTACCTGCAAGTGTTTCAGTTATACGTTTCAATCTTTAGACTTCTCAATTGGTAAAGTCAAACATTGACGTTTTACGCCGATTATTGAGGATATATTTTTTATTTCGTTGGCAATTTTATTTTTGCACATCAATATGGATACTTCTAAATGTTTGGTTGCACTGAATATTCATGAAATATTTTCCACCGGAAGTTGTAACGACACAATTTATGTATTTGGGTAAGATAAAAGATAAAAAAATAAATAAGCAGATATGGTATAAGTGCAAATTAGACAACTCTCTACTAGAAACAAAATGACATAGAAAGTACTTTAAAATTTTTCCCCATTTCAATCCGAAAACGAAGAAGATATCCATTTTGCTTTAATAAAAAATTGTAGGGAATTATAAGTTAACCAGGTCTTATGCCGGCGTCACACATTGGCGTATAAACCGACGATGGAGGTATGTGGGGCATGTTTGTAACATACGCCTGACGTAGTTTCAGCGCTCCGTGAACGTATAAAATGCAACCCTGATGTACCAAAAACGTGTTTCGGCATTCAACGAAATGTGCTCTGGCATTTATATTGGCATATTTGTCCGTGAATTTACAAGACCATGTCTATCCAGATGTAGTACAAGGTACAACAGTTTAGCACTCCACAGTTACAAAATAAAATTAAAATTGAACTACCAAAATGTTTAATCATCTTCTATGCCTAGCTTTCTAATATATTAACCCAACTGTATGTGTCATACATGTGCACATGTATGTAATCAATATCTTCAATAGATTTTCCATGGGATGGGGAAAATAATTCCTTGTTAATGTATCCATGGCAACATTCTGCTTTTATTTACCATGAAATATTGCAAAAAGGGACATGAAAATATTCCCACAAATTTGGTTTAAACTAGAAATTCAATGCCTTGAGTGATACCTTTTCTGAAACTGTAACATTTATCTACCAAATGATCAAATAAAAAGTAGATGTCTTTGAATTCGCTTCATTTTTTCGTACAATTTAATACCAAAGTTCGTGCGAAAAAAAGTTGGAAAGAAACTTTACAATAATTGCTGGACCGATGTCTTGTGTGGATTTAAGAATACGGAGTGTCATACAGACAGTCTTGATGTTCCTTTAAACGCACTTTGAAGGCTATTTTAATCCTCAATTTCAAAAAGCGTACATTGTTTTTGACCACGTCCGGCGTATGTCGGTGCTATTCGCTGATGTGTGACGCCGGTATTACTTATAAAGTACACTTTACTTTTTTGATAACGGAACAAGTAAACTAAAAAGGCAATGATTGTCACACAAACATAGCAATATTCATTTCATATATGTTTACAAGCTTTGTATGATATATGATATATCTTCAGGCACAACAATTTCATTTGTCACTTTCAAGTTCCATACATATGAATCTTATTGTAGAGAAATAACAAATCGCTGTTTTACGCTTGAAGAATTTGAAAATAAATTAATATTTTTTTTTTGCTTTCGCAATACAGCCTTTTCGCGACATTAGAACCTCATCTAAACGAACAACCCCAGCTACGGATTTTTTTCTTATTTTTGGTCTTCTTACATGATATTATGGAAGAATGTTCGATATGATACAACCACGTGTGCTAAGAACACCATAAAACACAAAACAAACAAACAAACAATTTGATTTTGAAAGACATAAAATGCGTACAGAATCGTAAACGTTGAAAACGTAATAAAATCGTCAGTGGACTACTTGCTAGACATTGGATTGGTATGAAAACGAAGTCGTTTTGGCTACGCAAATTCTCAAAAAGTATGTAACTGTTTTATAGAGATAAAGTACAGTTACAGAATAATGTCATTGAGAAACTCCTATCCGATTAATGTACTTATCTATAAAAATTTGCATGAACGTTTGATAATTTACCAAGTTTTAGAATTTGGATTTTCCCATTTCATTGTTAGTTTTCCTTTTCTAAGGATCAAAGGTAAAATTTTAAAGCTGACGATATGTTTAGTTTTATTTACAAAAAGAACTTACTGTTCTAATTGCCTATTTAGATATGTGTGCATTGTATAAGTAGATAATTCCACAGCAGTATACCGCTGTTGGGTTATAAATCGATTGAGACAAAAACAAATCCAGATTACAAACTAACACCGAGGGAGCACATCAACTATAAGAGGAAAACAACGAAACAACAGAAGCACTGAAGTGAAAAAAAAAAAAAAAAAAAAAAAAAGTAAAATCACAAAATACTGAACTCAGAGGAAAATCTAATCGAAAAGTCCATAATCACATGGCAAAATCAAAGGACAAAACACATAAAAAACGAATGGACAAGGACTGTCATATTCCTGACTTGGTACACTTGGCAACACATACAGAAACGAACTATAAGATACGTTGACTCAAAATATGTTTCTTTCTTTCTGGTAAACATGATATATTTTCAGCCAAATATATCCTACTGTCAAATGTTTCTTTTTCATAATAATTCCGTGTCATTTATTTCAAATGTTAAATTTTTGGATTAAAATAGATCGTATAAAGATACAACATATATATCTGAACAATTGTTGCCCTCTCCTGGAGTGCAAAACTGAAAAGTTTATAATCCCAATTATAAAAAAAAGATCAGAATAAAAACAGACCGTACTATGTTTATGATTTGCTCTTCTTTATAAACAGATAAACAGAACTAAATAAAAGTGTATGATATTGAATAGTGATTTTCATTTCACGTATTTTTAAGCTGAATTTGCTTTGTATTTTAAGTTCATTTCTTCGTGTATGTTTTTAAGTAATGTATTTTTCCTTTACGTAATACGTTTTACTGTTTTGAATTTTAGAATAACATAAATGAGTCCAATTTGAATGCATCTGATGCGTATTTCGAACATCCATGCCTCTTTAATGATTCTCGAGGCCAAACTATTTGTATATCCAAAATGTTATACAAATGCCAAAGAGCGGATCAAACCAAAAAATGTGTGTTTTAATATACTTTTACGAGATTATTATTAACATTCATCGAATAATCTTCCCATTTGAGTCAATGTTATATATACTAGTATCTTTTCTTTCTTTAAAAGTAAAAAAAGTAAAAGCGTGCCAGGAGGACCCAATGGCTGTACTACTATTGGTGTCTGTTATTCGACTGACGTCAAATTAGTTAGTATCCGATTTCAATACCTTTTAACCGTGTCCGATTTGATTTACACACATGAGTCATGTGATGTTAGAAATATATATCAAAACAGAAAAAATTTAATCAAATTGTTTGAATAGAATTCTATTTAAATTGTGCCATTTTGGTAAATTTTGCCTCTATGAGGAGGATGCATAAAAATGTCATGTGATATAACCTATGTCCGATCTCCCCGCTGAAACAATAGTAACCAGAGACATATATACGTATCTATGTCTCTGTTATTATTTTCACAAAATCTCCTTTTGTTGGCATTTAAAAGTTTTATTTTTTTTTTAGAAATTATCCTGTATCTGACATTCCTATTTAATACACTTCTTATTAAAATTTTATAATCATACACTTTTTAATTTAAGTTCCCTATTTTGTGTGGAGTAAATATGTGTGTACTTAAACAGTATTTTTTTTTTAATATAGTTGACATAGTTACACGCTGTAAACACTGTATCTTATACAACGTGACAGTGTTGATCTTTGATTAATCACATGACGCAGTAGAATGACACTTCGGAATGGTTGTATTCACATGTAATCCTTTGTTGGTAAGTGTATTTCTCATACCTATTCTATTTCATTTATATATATATATATAGGAAATGTGATCAAACAACGCTATTTTCTATTAAATGTTTTGTTTGTTATTTAAATATTACAATATTATAAATCACCGAAGATTTGTATTCTATTTCCTTTTTTTTGGGGTCTGATATATGGTATAGAAGGTACAAAAAAAGTCAAACATTCTCTTGTCCTGTGTTTTTCTTTGGGACCAATGTCGCTCTAAATTTAATCTCGCAGTTTTTACACCTGATAGATTAAAACAGTAACAAAACGAAAGAAATTAGTAAAGATCACAGTAGCAGGGGCGGATCCAGTCATTTAAAAAAGGGGGGGGAGGTTCCTAACCCAAGACAAAAAGGGGGGGGGGGTTTCCAACTACACGTCTCCATTCAAATGCATTTATCGTCAACAAAAAGGGGGGTTCCCACCCCCGGAACCCCCCCTGGATCCGCCAATGGGTAGGTATAGTGTCCGGCTAGGATCGTGGTTTTTCGAGTGATTTGATCGGGCTTTTTCGAGTGTGACCACATTTTTCGAGTGATTATGATAAAAAATGTAAACGAACAGACTTCCTTTCTTTCAAGATGTGATATAAACGCTTGAGTTTAACATACACGGATAAACAAGGTGTGTCAATATTTAAGATAAAAATATCTTTTCAATCCGATATTATTTTTTGTTAAAAAAGTTGAATTTAGCCGTCCAAAAAACAGAATAATTAAAAGGCAATTTTATAAACATACCAATGCAAATTTCGATGAAAATGCATACATAGAATCGTTATATTATTAGATATACAGACATTTTACAAAAATTCTTGTTATTGTATTGAAAACGACACTTTGACATTAAATTCATTTCTATGTGTTCGGGTTTTTTCGAGAGCAGTCCGGGCTTTTTCGAGTGCGTCCGTGTTTAATCAAGTGATTATACAAATTTTCTATGGCTTAAAATGTTAAATGTCAGTGTGTTTACATCTAAAAACAATAAAAAAGAGTTTAAGGTATGTACTTTTTAAGGCACAAAACCAAAGCATTCATTAGTTTTATAATGGTGTACAACGATTAAACTTTATAAACAAGTACCGTACATTTTTATATATTGTTGTTTGTCACTTCTTATAAAATACATGTTCATTATATATTCATGGTGCCAACAATCTAATGAAAGTATAGACAATTTGGATTGAGACGTACAAATGTACGTACATATAGTGTGTTGAGTTGATGAACAATTCATTTTATTGTTAACTGTCTATATAATTGATTTTATTTTAAAAGGGAATTACATAACTGTCTATATAATTAATTTTATTTTAAAAGGGAATAAAAAGTGGTCGGAATTAGTGTGTATTTTTTTGTTTTTGTTTCTTATGATTTTATTTTGTGGCGGCAGGAAGCAGACCTCTTTCATTAGAATACTTCTATTACATAGCATTTATCTGATTCTTCTCTGCTGTCCAGATTTCTTACTGCGTTTTTTGGTAAACAGCTGCGCCATGAGCGAATACTACGCCCGTAGCGATTTCAAAGAATAAAGTTCTTTCTCTTATAATTCTTATATGATTTTCATATCTATAAATACTTGAATTGGATTGGTCAATTAGAATTTTTCTCTAAGTTTACACTTCGATAAACCATGTTTCCGAAACTACTTTTGTAATCTATTCATGCGCGATACACAAGCTTGCAGTGATCCTGGGATTTTCAGCAAATTTAGATTAAAAAACAATTGCATAACAGTTGTGACTATTCTAGTGCATATATAACCAAAAAAAGAAATAAATGTATTGCACTAAAGCTTCGAAAATGTACAAAAATTAAATTTAATAAAATTCCGCGAAATTTCATGAAGGATTTGGCGGATTAACGTCATGGCAAAACACGACGTAAATGGAAATTTTCAAGGAAAAGATTATTTCGTTACGCTTCAAATTTGGATAAAATTTAATTAAAATGAACTTTTTGAGGTAGGTGTTATTTCATTTAAGATTTCGTTGTATTTATTGGACATTTATGGTTTTTAGAAAGTCAAGATGGCGGTGTACTCCTTAGTTACGACTTGTCATTGTGCTTTTGATGGTAAATATATATAGTAGCCATCAACAAAAAAATGTTTGGCTGAAGAATTATAAGGATTAAACAAATTTTTTCTAGAAGTTATTGCTGTGTAAACCGGGGCTCTTACTCACAAACTCAACATAAAAGTCCTTCGGACTTTTATTCAGTTTGTGAGTTAATCGCCCCGGTTTACACATCAATAACCTCTAGAAGAAATGTGTTTAATCCTATAATGTTGTGGCTTATTGCGTGAACCCCTGAGGGTTCACACAATATTTATAAGTTATAAATATGGTATATGGAGGAATATTCGGAAACTTTGTTTTTCTTCATCGGAACATTTGTTCATCTTATCTGTATTAGCTTCCTGCAATTAAGAGTACCTCCATACGGGGTATTCGGTATATTTAAAACATGGCATTCAAGTACTTTACACTGATCGCTAACTCACTTATTTGGTATATGATGATAAAATATATAGTTGAAAATCTATAGAGAAAAAAAAACGAAATAGCTATCCATACGTATAGTTTTTAAAGAATGATACTGATTCAAAACATGGACACATGTACCTCAGTATTCCAAAAATTGATAAAATTGATTTAGAAATAATTAATCAGGCTTTGCGAACTGGTCAACTAGTATGATACAATAAACATTAATTAATGTTCCTTACGACCGCTCATCAATAGGTGTAACTCTCCCACGAGATGGATTGAGATTGAGAAATTAATTGACCTTATATAAAACAATTATTGAAGAGGCATAACTTTTAAATTCTAGATACAACATATTTCATTAATAAAATAGAGTGACCTATGACGTAACGTACATGTACACAGATATGATCATGGTTAATTTAAAAGAAACGGTTATCCATGCAGTAGAATTAATTGATACACAAGAATATCCCTTAAAGATTCCCAACAAAAAGGTTTCACTGCATTTGTTAAATTATTTCTTAGAAACAATGAATATGGGTTTAATGGACAATTATACAAACCAGTTATAAGAGCGCCAATTGGTGGTATATTTTCACCATTATGCACATATCTGTATCAAATTAATGGCAATTTTTTGTATTAAACAACGAAAAACAGACACGATAATAAGCCAAAAAAAGAAGAAAAAACAGGCTCCTGATTTTGGACAGTTATGTTAAGTTAAGTATACATGTATAAGCAGCAAATTGAATGTACTAGCTGGATCCAATCCCATTTCTAATGTGGAATGGTTTTTCGGCATTCACAAAACAAATGATTAGCAAGTAGCTTTGGTCTTATTGGTAGAAAAAAACATTCCACATTCTATGAAACAAAATAATCGTACTTTAACGATTAATCCCGCTTCAAATTTTTGCACCTACCCTTAGTCAGGAATCTGATGTACAGTAGTTGTCGTCTGTTTATGTAGTTCATACGTGTTTCTCGTTTCTCGTTTTTATATAAATTAGACCATTAGTTTTCCCATTCGAATGGTTTTATTATACCAAAGTAATTTTTGGGGTCCTTTATAGCTTGCTGTTCGGTGTGAGCCAAGGCTCTGTGTTAAACGCCGTACCTTGATCTATAAGGGTTTACTTTTATAAATTGTTACTTGGATGAAGAGTTGTCTCATTGACACTCACACCACATCTTCCTATATCTATTTAATATGGCATTTTTTAACAGAAAAGTAAATAAAATGACTGAGGGACTTAGGTGAAATATTACCTCTATCAATAAGAACCCTAGAACTGTCATCCATTGTTAGTAGTTTGACCTTTCACGTTGGTAAAAATTAATATCGAAATAAAAACATTATTTATCTCCTCACTTTATATTAAACACAACTCTCAATATACCCAAATTGTCCTGATTTACAATAAAATGAAAATATTATCTTCCACACACATGATAATGAAAACAATGAGATATAGCATAAAAAAAGTTCTAAAGTTCACGTATTGACTTTTTTTTAAATCTCAAAAGATTTATAAAGCCAAACAAGTACAAAGTTGAAAAGCATTGAGGATCCAAAATTCCAGAAAGTTGTGCCAAATACGGCTAAGGTAACCTATGCCAGGGATAAGAAAATCCTTAGTTTTTCGAAAAATTCAAAGTTTTGTAAACAGACATAATCTTTCAATCAGTTTAATTGAGGTCTGGAGCTGGCATGTCAGTTTATTGCTAGTAGTCTGTTGTTATTTATGTATTATTGTCATTTTATTTATTTTCTTTTGTTACATCTTTTGACATCGGACTCGGACTTGTCTTGAACTGAATTTTAATGTGCGTATTGTTATGCGTTTACTTTTCTACATTGGCTAGAGGTATAGGGGAGGGTTGATATCTCATAAACATGTTTAACCCCGCCGCAATTTTGCGCCTGTCCGAAGTCAGGAGCCTCTGGCCTTTGTTAGTCTTGTGTTATTTTCAATTTTAGTTTCTTGTGTATAATTTGGAGTTTAGTATGACGTCTATTATCACTGTACTAGCATACATATTTTTAGGGGCCACCCGAAGGACAACTACGGGTGCGGGAATTCTCGCTACATTGAAGACCCATTGGTGGCCTTCGGCTGTTGTCTGCTCTATGGTTGGGTTGTTGTCGCTTTAACACATTCCCCATTTCCTTTCTCAATTTTAGGATTTAAAAAAAAATATCACAAAAAAACCCCAACCCCTGACTCCACAGTAAAAGTAATATTTATAAAGACAAATAAAAGAATACTATAACACGTTATTAAGATGATACAACATCAGTACCCATAATCTATACTTCAAGACCATCGTGTATTATTTTTGAAGTTGATACGGAATAAATGTCAACAAGATCTACGTAAGACTCATCAGTGACGCTCATATCAATAGTTATCAAAGGTACTAGGATTATAATTTAGTACGCCAGACGCGCGTTTCGTCTACATAAGACTCATCAGTGACGTTCATATCAACATATTCATAAAGCCGAACAAGTACAAAGTTGAAGAGCATTGAGGACTCAAAATTCCAAAAAGTTGTGCCAAATACGGCTAAGGTAATTTTTGCCTGGGATAAGAAAATCCTTAGTTTTTCAAAACATTCAAAGTTTTGGAAGCAGGAAATTTATAAAAATGACCACATTATTGATATTCATGTCAACACCGAAGTGTTGACTACTGGGCTGGTGATACACTCGGGGACGAAACGTCCACCAGCAGTGGCATCGACCCAGTGGTGTAAATAGTTATCAAAGGTACCAGGATTATAATTTAGTACCCCAGACGCGCGTTTCGTCTACATAAGACTCATCAGTGACGCTCATATAAAAAAATTTATAAAGCCGAACAAGTACAAAGTTGAAGAGCATTGAGGACTCAAAATTCCAAAAAGTTGTGCCGAATACGGCTAAGGTAATTTTTGCCTGGGATAAGAAAATCCTTAGTTTTTCAAAACATTCAAAGTTTTGGAAGCAGGAAATTTATAAAAATGACCACATTATTGATATTCATGGCAACACCGAAGTGTTGACTACTGGGCTGGTGATACACTCGGGGACGAAACGTCCACCAGCAGTGGCATCGACCCAGTGGTGTAAATAGTTATCAAAGGTACCAGGATTATAATTTAGTACGCCAGACGCGCGTTTCGTCTACATTAGACTCATCAGTGACGCTCATATCAAAATATTTATAATGCCAAACAAGTACAAAGTTGAAGAGCATTGAGGATCCAAAATCCCAGAAAGTTGTGCCAAATACGGCTAAGGTAACCTATGCCTGGGATAAGAAAATCCTTAGTTTTTCGAAAAATTCAACGTTTTGTAAACAAGATTTTAAAAAAAATATCACAAAAAAAACCCAACCCCTGACCACACAGTAAAAGTTATATTTATAAAGACAAATAAAAGAATACTATAACACGTGATTAAGATGAAACAACATCAATACCCATAATCTATACTTCAAGACCATCGTGTATTATTTTTGAAGTTGATACCGAATAAATGTCAACAAGATCTTGGTACCTTCCGACGAACTTAATTAGGTAAAGGACAAGACGTTCTTAGACATACCCCTGGTTCATCAACTTTCTACGTAGACATTCGTCACGAATGTCTACGTAGAAAGTTTATGTTTTACAAAGTCTGAGTAGAAGTTGCAAGCTCTTGAATATCGAATAAGTTTGGGAATGTATATCCCACATGCAGGTGAAGTTGGTATGTTGCTACTAAGGTGGGAGAAATTGATCATTGCAAAATTAAAATCGTCTCATTTGCCATAGATTATGGTACATAGATGATCGTAGTAAATGCAGTGTTTTATACTACCTAAATTTGTCTTCTTCAGAATTTAGATCTGCATAGATAGTAATGCATGATAAAAAGCTAATTTTGACTGTAATATGGCAATATATGGACGAAATCGTATACATTTATTTAGTAATTTATTGTTTTCAATGTATTGTTTTTCTTTATGACCAGATGTGTTGAGATATATGGCTTCATTTATACCATGTGGACCATGTGGTCACGACGGGAACACACAGAATGCAGAGAAATGGTGCACGGATTGCAACGAAGGGTTTTGTAATGTATGTGAAAAGGCACACATGTCACTGAGAATTACGAGAGACCACAATTTGATCTTAATCGAAGACTACCGTAAAATTGAAAATGTGAATGTTTGTGTTCAGTGCGAGGAGCACGGGTCTAACCTGGAGATGTATTGCAAAAGACATGAAAAGGCTATTTGTATTGCATGCCTTACTACAAACCATAAAGATTGCTCCGACGCAATAATTCCTCTTGCAGAAGCAGCGAAAAATGTGAAGACATCAACTGCTCTGGCGGACTTGGAACACACAATTAGCGAAACATTAGTAAACATACAAAAATGCCGTAATGATCGCGAGGCTGCAACCGAACGTATCGAAATACAGGAAAAGATTATCAAAAAGCGTATTTTTGATACGAGGGAAAGTATAAATAAGCATTTAGATGATCTGGAAAGAAAATTATTAAATGAGTTGACAACAGTACATACTTCTTGTAAATCAAAATATAGGACAATACAGAATCAGCTAAATGAAAAAGAGGAAGAAATTAAACGCCTCCAAGAACAAACCTCTCAACTAAAACGTTTTGCTCCCGACATACAGGTATTTTTGAGAACACATCAGATAAATAAAGAAATACACGACGAGGTTAAGTCTATAACAAACGCCTTACTTTTCTTCAGCAATTACAACATAGAAATAGAAATACACCAGGGTATTACTTCACTGCTGAAAGATGTTGATTACTTTGCTAGAGTTAAAATCGACAAAA
This sequence comes from Mytilus edulis, assembly GCA_019925275.1. NCBI lineage: Eukaryota > Metazoa > Mollusca > Bivalvia > Mytilida > Mytilidae > Mytilus > Mytilus edulis. The sequence goes on from CM034350.1 coordinate 84,703,879, forward strand.
GTACCATCAAATGTCCATTTAAGGATGCAAAAATTGATCAGGCCCAAATACAAGTACAAACTAGAAGATCTGTTCATAATACAAAGCTACTGCTGCGAAAAAAATTAAGAATTGAGCAAAAAGGAAAGACCATGGATATTACAGGATGTGCAATATTGGCAAATAGTAACTTATTGTTTGCTGTTAAAACATGCAAGAATGTACTTATGGAGTATAATAAAGACGGACTTTTTGTCCGTGATATACCCGTCTCTGGAGAGCCATGGGATCTGACAGTAATAGATACCGACCAAATAGCGGTTTCTTATAACGATCTGAACTACATCGAGGTTATAGATATAAAGAAAATGGTCGTTCTGAATACAATGACGTTAAAATACAACTGTCGGGGAATATCATACAGTGATGGAAAAATTTATGTTGTAGTTGATGGTCGAAGAATCGTAGTGTTGGATATGGAAGGAACTAAACTTAATACAATCAAGTGTGACATGAATGCGTTTCATATCGCGACGATCGATGATAGAATCTACTACACAGCGCCTATTTCAAATACTGTTAAATGTTATACTACAGGTGGTAACAGGATATGGAATTTTAAGGATAAATCACTTACTACACCAGGCGGTATTGCGACTGACAGTGCCAAAAATGTGTTTGTTGTGGGTATAAGATCTAATAACCTTATGATATTGCAAGATGATGGAACTGTCAGCAAAACATTACTTACCAAAACAGACGGATTAGACAAACCCGCACGTCTATATTATAACACGGAAACGAACATATTACTGGTGTGCAACAAATGCGATGGAACTGTTTTTTTATACAGTGTTATGTTTGATTAAATGCGTATTACTGATTTTGAATGTAGTAAGTGTATGTATCTGTAAACTAGAACAGTGGTATATATTCACCTGATATAGGAACAGAAAGATGTGGCATAATTGCCAATGAGACTATTCTGCACCAGAGACACAAATGACGTTTGACCAGATGAGTATATTAACTGTAAAAATTAGGATGCGCTATCCGGTTTGTAATACGTTTTCTACATATACAGTCGAACTTCCGAACCAAATATTTGTATATATAGAAGAATTTAGTAAAGGTTTTGAGGAATTTGTGGTTAACAAACTATAGATGTAATAAATAGTTTACGTTCAATTTGTGACATTATGAACACCGTTTGATGGTACCAAAGGAACATCGCGGTCCAAAAAAGGAAAATTTTCTATAGGGAACGAAAATATCGTCCCTTTTGTCGTAAATTTGTGTGTACAGTTTCCCGCGTAACTAAAATTATTTAAACTAATTAATGACATTTATTGTTGCTTATATTTGATTTAAATAATTTTATTTAGGCTGTATGCTTAGAGAACTTTTGATTATTTAGGGAAAACTGTCATTAAAGTAACGAAAAGTATTGTTAAATTTATCAATTAAATAGGATTTGGAGTTTTTTTTTTACTGAATTAGGTCATTCACTAGGATCCATTACAGCACAGGAAAAATCTGATATCAAAGGGACACATTAAGTGTTTATATGAGTATATTTACCTGTCAATAAACTGTATTGTCGATGAAAAAAAATATAGTCTTATAACTTCATTACAGCTCCAGTAAGTATATAACATATTTGCCTTTTTAAATGTATATCCAGTTTTTTGTTGAACCAAACATTTAGGCCGGTGACCAAAGTCGGAATTATGAAATTGTAATCTTCAAAAATGATACACGGCTATATCATTTATCTTTGGATTCAGAAAATTTGTGTACTTTCAGATTCTTTTGGTCGTCAAAAGAAATTATGGTGCAGAACTCTTGAGGAAAGATCACATGTCGTTTTCAAGGAAAAACAAAATTGAATATATAACTCCAATTTAAATACCCTTTTCAATAGTAGAATGATTGAAAAACTTAAATCTATTTTCTTCTTTATTCAATTTTTCATAAAAAGAGTGTAAATCCATCATTAAATGAGATTTCTGAATATATTTATACGACTTCACAAAAAGGGGGTTAGTTTACAGTTTTAAATGATGTATTTTTTAAAGTAATTAGAACAACGTCCGTCAAAATTTTACAAAATTTACAGAAAATTATGAACAAATATGTATTTATTAATATAACCACCTAGTATACCTCAATGAAAGTGAAAACTTAAGTTTTGGTCATATACGTTGAACTCGGTACATGCAAAACAGACAACAACAATTATTTGCAGACTTATAATTGAGTGTTTACAATGTCATGACGATTTCTTTGAATTAAATTTGTATTAATAGCAATATGAATCTTTTTAAGGTATACCAACAATTTTAAAGAGCTATATTTTATGATAGAACAGCCTTTTATTTGTTTAAAAATGGAGAAAGTTTTGATTATTCAATCCCAAACTAAGTGACGCAAGATAATGGTTTTTTTTCTATGCAGGATAGTTTAACATAGCACTAAATATACGTAACTTTAATCAGTAATTCAGACCTCAAATGACTTGTAATGTGGGAACGTTATTACGACGTTCTGACCCTTGGCTAAAAACATATGTTCGTAAGTGGAAGGTCTAGCAAATCTCAAATGTCAGTATTGGTCCATAGTGTTTAAAGAACATGACAAAATCATTAAGCCACGAGTTCTATAATAATATTGCGAAAATGAATGTTGAACTTCAGACATTTAACGTGTTGTGCATTGGAATACAGTGGTAATCAAATGTTTGTGTACCACATATAACGAGCTTTTATCCAACATCAGTGGACAACAATTTTAAATATTTCGTTATTGCAAAATACACTTTGGCCATATCAATCTATAAATGGGGGACAAAAAAACAACTGAAACATCAGTGCACCTCTAGGACAAATGTAAAAAAAAACTGTATTGAAAGAAACGTCTTGTCCTGCTGCTTGCAACTCCAAATATAAAAAGGTCAAGAAAAAACCCATCCCTGATCCGCATCGAGGTATACACTAGCCATGATCACTTGACTGTAGTCTGCGGAATGTTTCCGATTGTAGTGGTCGTTATGCCCTTCAGTTTGGTCTGTAAAATTGATTTGATATCTGAACTAGGGATAGCATTTATATCGCACTGCTGATGGTAAAAACCTTTATTCTGTGAATGTTCTTGTAATTTAGAATACAGTTTGACACCCAATAAAGATTTATAGTGGCTCTATGACAAATTAGCATTAAACAACATTTACATAGATGTTCTGTTTTAGAGATTAAAATTCCTTGTCTTGGTTGTAGTTTTTCTTACAATAGATGCAAGCATATGAAAGAGAGACGAAAAATTCCAGATGGACATTACAAGTCATAAATAGAAAATAATCTGACAAATCCATGGCAAACAAAAGAAAAAAACCCACAAACAAACAAAGGGACACCTTTGATAGCCCGTGGCTTCGATTTCGTGACTTGAGCTGGCTGCTATTTTATCTGTATGTCTCAAAGAAATTTAGAGGCAACAGTAGTGTACCGATGTTTATGTCTTAAAACAATGTGAGGGGAATTCAAAAAGTTTAAAAAAGAGTTCAATTTGGTTGGGTCAAGAACATGTAATCCGTGTCATATGCGCAGAAAAAGTAGCAGTATATGTTACCAACAAGAATGAAACACAAATTAATTGCAAATTTTGAGGTCTGATCTGATACTCAGTATCCAAAAATCCTAAACCGCAAAAAGAAGTTGCTAGTGAGTTGGGCCACGACAGAGCTCAAAGGTAACATTATTCGTGATACGTTGATATAAAAACTTATTTCGTGTCTATTTTAGTCACCAGCTCTTTTTTATATTTAAGTAAATGTCAACAAATTTTAATTTCCATGTTCGACATTCAGGTGTCAAAAATGATTTAGAATCTGCTGAAAGAGGGACGAAAGATACCAAAAGGGACAGTCAAACTCGTAAATCTAAAACAAACTGACAACGCCATGGCTAAAAATGAAAAAGACAAACTGAAAAACAATAGTACACATGACACAACATAGAAAACTAAAGAATAAACAACACGAACCCCACCAAAAACTAGGGGTGATCTCTTGTGCTCCGGAAGGGTAAGCAGATCCTGCTCCACATGCGGCACCCGTCGTGTTGCTTATGTGATTACAAATTCGGTAAATAGTCTAAATCGGTAGGTCAAATTCATAAAAGGGAAGGGGATTGTAGTTACGACGTAAGGAACATATCTGATATCATTTGTGAAACGGTTATTCCATAACGGTCAACCAACTCGTGATGGCGTCCGTAAAATTTACGAAGGGATGATTTCAACTTCACCATTTGGAACTCTTGGTTTAATAGCTTCCTTGTGAGCAGTAACCCTCTATCAAGAAAATCATGATAGGAAACGCAAGCACGGGAATATCGTATCAATTGGGAGATATATACCCCGTATGCAGGTGCTGCTGGAATGTTGCTACTTAGAAATGGAAAGTTCACAATTGGAAAACTGAAATCATCTCTTTTGTCGTAAAGTTTTGTCTTCAACCGACCCTCATTGTCAATTTCTGAACCTTCCAGGCGCACACGAGACAACCCCTGGTTTTCAGTATGTTTTGTGTTATCTTTGGTAGTCTATGTAGAGTTTTGCATAATCTTTTTTGTCATTAACGTCGTTCTTCGTCTTTTACCATACCGTTATGATATTATCGTCGACTATTATGTTTGATTATCGCTTTAAAATCTGCAGCCTGTTTTAAGTAGTCAAGGGTACACCCCTGTTACTGTAGTCTGTATTGACTCAACATGCACAAGCGTAAGGTGTCATTTGGGATATTTGCACATTATACGATGGAACTGAGGAGTGTAGTACATTGAGACATGGGACAATTGACAATTGGGAAGTTAAAATCGATCAACAAAATTTGTCATAGATTTTTATTTGTAGTCGTCAATCTGTCTCAATATTAAAGAAAAAGTCAAGATATGAAGCAAACAGTCTAGTTGCTTTAGTATCCTTTATCACAAGCTAACTGGAAATGTAAGTACTCACTGACTGATGTGGACAGAAAATCTTCAATATATCTGATTTTGAAATCAAAGAACTAAGCACAGTGGTTTTCTTTATGTCTTTGAAAAGGGTCTGCATTTCAAATTGCAGTGCGAACTGTAGACCACTATATTAATATGTAGACTAAAGCATCATTCGTATCCACTTTCATTATAAACAACGATTTTTCGACATAAACCATCGAGACCTGATTGGCTTGATTATCAGGTTCGTATTAAAAATGGTGCACACGTGGGCAGGAAACCGGGGTCCAATAGCTGCGACACAAATTTTCTGACTTTAGATGTTGGCTTTGAGTGTTACCATCATTATCAATAAATCTATTGTACTCATGTCTTCCTGCTGCATATATTTCCCTCTGTTTGTTTTTGAAGGAAATCATATTTTCTTTCACCACAAGCACTTTTGATACGATTGCGAGATATCATACTAGTAGATATTTTTAGACATTTGATCTGGCTCCAATCCCCCTCCGCACAACATGTGTTGAATCAATTACGATGGGCAATATAAAAAAGAAGATGTGGTATGATTGCCAATTAGACAACTATCCACAAAAGACCAAAATTAACAATTATAGGTCACCGTACGGCCTTCAACAATGAGCAAAGTCCATACCGCATATAGTCAGCTATAATTTCTGAAAAGATATATAACCCTGAATGATCCAAGTTGTGACCAAAATGTATACATACTCCATGAACCGGCCCAATGATAGTTTATCTATCTTCTTTCGTGTTTCATCAGCAAATTTTTGCAAACAACAAATATCCTGCCTGGCTGCTTTAGTGGTTTAAAGTGTTGATATTAATTTACTGATGCTCAGTAAGAATTAAATCGCATTCTGATTTAAAACATGTGTGTTTCACCTAACTTCTTGCTTTATGGTAAAGTCTGACACAGGCACCAGAAACTGTATCTGATATCAACATTGTTCATAACTTTAGTTTCACGCAGGATATATTGAAAATTCAACAAAACCGGGGACATATCGATTCTTATTTATTGAATCTCTGACAGAATTTCTCGAGTATAAGTAAACCATTTTTTTCTCAAAGCCAAAAATAAGTACCAATGAATATGAACATAACACGACACCTTATATTCAAACAATTATTAAAAAGTAGAATATATTCAACTTTGTTAAATGCTAACCATAATATAAATGAATTACAATACATGTAACTAAAAAACAGCAAGTCTTATTATTCATCAACAGAAAGTCCAGTTCAACAAAAACACTATTCGGGAATCGGCTATGTTAATTAGTCACATAAATCAATTCTAGAACTGATTTGAAGTTGTTAAAGTTGGAACGTAGTTTAGGTTGTTTGAGTGGGGAATCCTTCTGAAATAGAAATAATGGTTAAAACTGTAGACTACTTGAAAAGTTTGAAATATAATGCAATTGTTTCCTTTTTTTTCAAAAAAATATTCGAATAGCATTATTTACCATTGATTTTTGTATCAGCAATGCATGACCATAAATGTTTTTCTTTGCAGACACACAGTCTGAATTTGAATATGACTTTCTACTGACTTATAAGATTTTCTATTTCGAAATATGTTCTTAAACTAACAAACGCATAGTTTTTGATTCTATAACCTTAAAATTAAACATTTGAACTGTTCATATGATAAAAAGTCATAATAAATCTCCTGATTGCAAGACTGTATATGGAAAAAAATCTATCAAAAATGTTATTTTTCACATGTCAGTCAAATATGCTTGGTCATCTAGAGTAAATGTAACTGCTTCTTCTAAATAACCAACGAACCCACAATGCAGTGTATGATATCAGTGAGTGATTTTATAATTCTTATAATCATAAAAGGCCAAGTAAGCTTTTCTCGTCACTTGACGTTCGTCGTCCGTCGTCGTCGTCCTTCCTTATCTTATGTTTTCCTCTTCTGCAATTAACAGAACCATTATTGGGATATTAAGTTAAAAAAATTGTCCGATAACCCCACCTGCCAATCAAGATGTTAGACAATGCTAAAAAAAAGACAGAGGGGGTGAACTACAAGTTTTGTCTATTATCTTGCTAACCGTTATTGAAAGGGAAAATTTGACGGGAACAAAAATGTTATTAATATAAAAAAGAGGATGTGGTATGATTGCCAATGAGACAACTATCCACAAAAGACCAAAATGACACAAACATTAACAACTATAGGTCACTGTACGGCCTTCAACAAGTCGAGTTTTACCAATTTTCCATATACGTCAAACTGTCAGGGACGACTATTTACAGGAGTTATTGCCCTGAAATGACATAATTTACAATGTTGTTTCTTTTTCACTTCTATGTAAAAAACATAATATTCATTGAGGCGTTTTAGTTGACATATAGTATCAAGTATTTCATACATATTCAGAACGATAAGAACAAAATATTCTTTTGGTAGTAATGACAAGGATTCTTTCAACATTATGAATTGTGCAGTATGATCTTGTTAAAAAAATTAATGTCATAAGGTTTCTATACCAACACTTTGAATAAAGTTTGCATTTTGAGGTTTAAGAGGAGTTACCACTTACATTATCCATTCGCTTCATTAAGAACAGTAATTATATTACAGCTATTAATCAATAAAAATTGGAGTATTCAGTGGTTATATAAAACTCAAATGTGTGGATTTTTGTCGTATACTTGTCTACTATTCATTGTCATTCGGTTTTCTTGTTACCAACAATGTTGAATGGTCGAAATAGTACTGTTAACAAACCTTTTTCAAATGATTTATCATAAACATAGTGGGAACCAAACTAAAAACTATTCTTCAAAGTAGAGAAATTTATAATGTGGTACTAATTTTGGATTTCAATGCCCTTTACGTATATGATCAGTTCTAGGAAATTCTGTCCTACGACACAGGGTAATATAGTTACCATATATAACCCACTTTCAATAGCTCATAAAACATCATTGACCAAAATTTAAGCAATTCAAGATTCTTACGATTTGTGACCAAACTGATGCTAAATATAAGCAGTTATAGGACAAACGCCAGATTTTGAGTTTCTTCAGCAAAATAGCCAGAACATTATCCAATTAACAGCTTATTGATAAATCATTTATTCAAACACTTGTTTATTTGTCTTCACAGCAGGAAATCTTCTGATTACCACAATACTTTAGATGACTGACCAGAAATGACCACATGTGTATTATGTACTGTCAAAATTACTGTTCCACATAAACATGTAAATAGATTGTTATCAGAATTAGCTAGTGGCGAAATCTTCTGACTTTTGAATTTCATCTATACAAGACCCCCCTTATTATAATACAAGTTTTGGCAATGCAAACATTTGAAAACAGAGTAATTGTGTTTAGTATTTTTTTTATATATTTAAGTGTATAACTTAATCTAGAATATCAATATGAATAATATATGACTGATTTTGTAAAATATTTATCGTATACTGGAATGAAACTTGAGAAGTTATCGAATTTAATGCTCTTGTACCACAGGCACACTTTGAAAATGTTTTCTCTTAATAACGGTGCCAAAAATTGTGCAATTTGATATCTCCTCTTAATTTTAGGATGAAATTTGGTGTTTGTCCTATAACTGTAAGGTTAAATTCAAAGCCAGTCTTTTATCGCCATTAAAAAAATAAATATCTCAAAAAGACGTTCCAAAACCTATGAATATATATTTTTGTTTTGTTGCCCAACTAATTCAAAGTATCCATTTTAAATTCAATATTTAAAGCAAAAGTTAACCTGACATCCTTTAGCATAACAGTTTGGCCAATATGCATCCTTCACATAGCTATTGGAATCCGTCCGAAAGCGTGGAAATTTACCACATGTTAAAATTTGAAATTTCTAGTTGATTCCAGATCGAAGTACACGCCCATGATAGTTTCTTTTGAATAAGAATCAATTACGTAAACCAAATTTTTCAAAAAGTAGGCATCCCTATGTTTAAAATAAAAAATCCAATACATGTTACTTTTGCACTATATGTATTTATTATTTAATTTTTAAACTGTACAATTTACTGATCACGTCTGTGTCATAAATATATGTTTGCTTTGCAGACAACAACAATTAATTTGAAACCGAATATTACCCGAGTTAAAAAAATATCTTTTTATTGTAATTGTTTTTAAAGGCAAACAAATTATTGTCATAATTTTCGATTTTATAATTATAAGGTTAAAATTGTCTGCGTAAGTTATACTTTAAAAGTCTTTATAAGCCAATTGCATGTAAAAATCAACCGGACAAAAAGCGCATCTAAGGTCGGTGTCTTACATATGAGACAGATATGTTCGGTCGACTAAAGTATATTTTATTACTTTTTCTTTTTCATCAACGAGACATAATCCCAGTGTATGGCATCAGTAAGTATATTTCTAATTTTTCAGATCATGCACTTTATCTAATTGTTTGCGATTTTCCTCATTTAAGAAAAAAATAACCTTGACATTTTAAAATTAATAGCATTGTTACAACCTCTTCAAATAATGGCGAAACTTTTTTTTGAATATTTGACATAATCTAATTATTTAAATCTGTAAACGATGTAAAATAACCAAAGTAATAAAGTGGTGAACATAGGATGACCGCAAGTTCTTGTGGGTGGTCATGAGCACTTGTATAAGAAATAAACATCACATCTGTAAACCTGTGAGTGAGGTTAAGGTACATAGATATATTTTTATTTGAGACAAGTTCGTGCGTGGATAAAGAATAAATGACATATTGTAGTGATACTTGCTTGTTGTTAAAAGTCATATTCATATTTGTATATAACAATACCATGTATATAAAATTTTCATTCATCTGTATATTTGTTCTATCGATGCCGCTGCTGGTGGAAGTTTCGTCCCCGAGGGTATCACCATGCAGTCCAGTAGTCAGCACTTCGGTGTTGACATGAATATCAATAATGTGGTCATTTTTATAAATGTTCTGTTTACAAAACTTTGAATTTATCGAAAAACTAAGGATTTTCCTATCCCAGGAATAGATGACCTTAACCGTATTTGGCAGAACTTTTTTTCGAAATGTTAGACCCTAAATGCTCTTTAACTTCGTACTTGTTTGGCTTTATAAATATTTTGATATGAGCGTCACTGAAGAGTCTTATGTAGACGAAAACGCGCGTCTGGCGTACTAAATTTTAATCCTGGTACCTTTGATAAATATATATTCTACTATACTGATAATAATAATGCATTGCAAGTGCATGCATGGTGGCTATTCTTCTGTAATAACTAGTTTTTTTTTGTAACATATTGGATTGTAGTACCATTTATATTTTCCCTCAAAACATTCTTGAGATATAATTCCGCATTTCTTAACAAAAATTTTCTATATTCTTGATTTTTTATTGGAATATATATTTATCAAGACAAAACATTTTCATATTATTTATCTATGTTCTTCAATAATATTTTCAAGAATATTTATTGATGCAATTAATACCGTAAATTGGGAAATTTTGCGTTGGGATATTTTGTCGTTGTTGTTTCAAAAAGCATGTGTTTTATTTTGTAGTGTGTAATTTTAATGCTTTTTTTCCAATTGATATGTTTAATTTTGAAACACCTGCAGTGGCAAGCTCATTAATATTTGCCTTGATTTAACACTTAATTGACAAAATATCATTCAATTTCTCAAAATAGGAACACGAAAAAGTTAACACAATGAAGGAATCGAATACAGACGCAACCGCAAATAATTCCGTATATCGCAGCTCAAAGCAAAAATAAAATAAAATACAATCTTGAACATTCAAATTACATTTAAGATGATAGATTTTTAATTTTTTTTTTACAAATATCCTATGAAATAAATTTTAATGATCTCTAATGCCGTACATGTTAATCCTTTGACATCAAGGTTTTTAATTTTAACCCTTATGCCTCTGGCAGTACAACGGCGTTTAATCAACAATAGTCTGGCATATTTATGACCGCATTGATATAACATTTTAACAAAAACAATCGGATGTTTTGAATGGCGCACTGTGACATAAAATGGTTTACTTAAAAAAAAATATGCCTTGGAAGGAGAATTGTCTCAAAGGTAATCATACCATATCTTCGATCAATTTAAGTTTATTCCTTAATAATAATATATATGAATGTACAGACATTTATATTAATGTGATTTTCTATTGTCTTTTTTCATCACTGACAAAACTATGATATAATGACATCCGTTTAAGCGGAAAATGATATTAAAAGATGTTGTCATGTTCTTCGTATTCTTTTGTTTTTATATTAAGTCTGTCTATTTGGAATAAAGCAGAAAGACACATTGAGTAAAATTGTATTCGAGTGTCATACTAGTTATAGGTTTAGTTATATAAAAAACTAGGTTTTAATTCACCATCTTCGATATAAGAAAATGTATGTACCTAGTCAGGAATATGACATTTATTATCAATTCTTTTGACGCGTTTGAGCTATTGACTTTCCGTCGTGAATTGTCCTTGGAGTTCGGTATTATTTCATTTAAAAAAAAAACAACAACATAATAATAAATGCTGATTATCTGTTAAAATACATGTACTCAAATGTAAAAACACTGTACACAAAAAATGCACCATAATAATAAGTACAATTTCTCTCAGCGTTTTTCTCAAATCAGGATTGTTTTTAAATTCCATCAGGGTCAACCCCTTGTAATAGAATAAGTGATTTATTTATACGAAAACCATAACAACTACTAAACTTTCAGTAACAGGCAATGGGAAGTGACACAAATATCGCAGATTCATTTTTATTAGTCTGAGAATGCATGTTCACAAAGCATTCCCATCTCGTAACTCATTCAACAAGGAATAAAATAACTTGGCACATTTTATATATCTCTGTTTGCTTTATAAAATAAAAAAAACCTTCATTTGTGACAGGCAAACACTACATTGGATGTTATGCTGACCAGCCTGTGAGAACCTTACCATACGGTAGACTTGATGATGACCAATATATGACCAATGATATGTGTGCATCACATTGCTGTTCATTTCTGAATGATGCTACTTTTATGGGAACTGAGGTACTTTTAAAACAAATTAGCGTTGTACATCCTGATATTCGTGATTTCCGTATGATCAGTATTTGTTTTTTCCACTTAGTGTTTGTTTTTTTCCATTTATTAATTCATTTATTTGCAATGACTAATTTATCAACTTACTTTTCATTATATACCTATATATAGAAAAGAAGATGTGGTAGGATTGCCAATGAGACATCCCTCCACAAAGAGCTTTAATAACATAGACATTCACAACTATAGGTACCCATACGGCCTTTAAGGAATAACAGTACTGTAGTTGAAGAGTTGCCACCGTCAATTGTAGATTTGACGGTCGCAAATGCAGTTTTACTGGCGACGCGTAGTTTTAGACGGTAAAAGAAAACAATCACTGACACCAGTTTTATATTCGTTTCATTTGTTACAATGAAATTCGAAACGACAGAGATTTAAACACGAATATAAAACGAAAGTAGCGCTTACAATGTTACATGAAAGAGTAGACCTATCAAATGATAAATTCTGAATAGCAGCGTAAAGAATAGAATATGCAATTTTAAATTTTAAATTGTAAAATTGGAAGTATAATGGTTATTGAAGGACCTGATGACATGTCAAACTAGCATCAATTTGATAACGCTAAAAGTATGTATATCACCACAATATTCAGATTACTTTACTAGTATATAATACTATAATTTACTATTGATAGAATGGTGGTTAGCACGTTAGACACAGTTTTAGTTAAATATGTTGACAACTCATCCATATAAAAAAGAGGATGTGGTATGATTGCCAATGAGACAACTATCCACAAAAAAAATAAAAAAAATTGCACAAATATAAACAACTATAGGTCACCGTACGGCCTTTAACAATGAGCAAAACCCATACCGCATACTCATCTATGTATAGTTTAAGTGTGTTGAAGTTAGGGTACCATGCATAAACAACAGGATTTTATAAAATTTCTTCTTTCGTAATACAGAAGTAATTTTCGAATGATCAGTGTATCTGTTATTTAGATAAACATTACCCGTTCCCATTATTTAAGGAATGACTGTAATATTTTTTCTGTCTATGAAGAAATAACATAAAAAAAATGGTGCACACTGAATAACGCGTGAAGCGGGTTATTTAACAGTGTGCACCAATTTTTTTATGTTATTTCGAATAGACAGAAAAAAAATTACAGTCATTTCTTATAATTTAATTCTAAATTCCATTTTAAACCGTAGAAAACCATGAAAAAACGTTGATGACGTCACGGTCACATGACTAAATTATGTCTTTTGGCTCATAACAAAATAACGTCAGCCAATCAGAAGACGTGTTACATCCAAAATTAAATTATTATTTCTTGTTTATAATTGATCTTGTTTATAAAAAAAACTTTTTTCTTTGAGGCTTTGCTGTAACAAGAGCATAACTGTCGTTGAGAGAGGTAAGGGATCTTCCACTTCGGACTTTTTACAAAAGGTTTAAAACCCCAAGTGCTTATCAAAAAAGCAAATGACGAATTATGTCTCTCTAATAAGTGTAAGACCACCACCAAATAGTTCTGTTGATGTCATTGTTTATTAAAACTAAACTACACATTTGCAGAAATGAAACTATTGGTGAAAGAGAAAATTTCTGAATCATTTTGAGCGCAAATTTACTAGATTATGAGTTGTAACGGTAAAATATTTAGAAAAATGTAAATTACAAAATTTGAATGAACAGATCGGGATTTTTAACTTCTGGTTTAAGACCTTCAAAGCAAAAAGCAATGTTAAACCGAAAAATCAGAAAAAAATTGATATTGTTTTTGTCTTAACTAATCATTTGAAATGAAAGTAGTCACATTTCAACCTTTTTTTTTTGGCAAAAAGTTACAAAACAAATTGTCAATTAAGAGGCTTAATCCTGAACGTATGTGATATTTTTAGCTTTTCCAACCCAAGATGATGATGAGTGTACTATTTTTAGATTAGAAACATGTGTTAGTTGGTCTTTTTACCTTTTGAATGAGCGTCACTTTTAAGTCTATTGTAGTAGAAATACACGTCTAGCGTACACAATTATGATTGGTATCTTTGGTGATATCGTTTTGAAAAAATATCTCTGAAAGGAAATATTGACACGTCAAACTCCTTAAATATATTTGGAATGAAAAGAAATACCTATCACTCCCAAATAAATGGGTTAACCACGTAAGTGTAATTTTTATTTTGTTTCAATTTTGTTTATTAGTACACGAATATGTCATAGATTTAATGCCGCATCAATCAAAAGCAGAATACTTATTACTTGAAATTTCAATACATAATGCTTAAAAATGTTTCAATTTATTACAGAAAAATAAAGAGTGCTATTGTAGCAATGCAACCGACAATGTCAATTTTAAAGAATTGAGTTTATATAGTTGCAATGCGCGCTGTCGTGGAAATGCAAATGAATTTTGTGGAGCCGATTACACATTGAGCCTACATAGTTTAGGTAAGGTATAAGTGATATCACATGTTAAATAAATATATTTGTGATTTGTTTCTTCTCTGCCAAGCAAGAGACATTTTGAGGTTGGATTAGATTCTCATCGACTTATATAAATAGTTGGTCTTGGAAGGGTTATATGCTTTACCGGAACTGCAAACTAGTACGTCAAATATTCTTTTTAAAACGTGTTCTCAATTTTTTCTTCGTGCCAGTGAAGTACAGTAGGCTCATACATGTAATCGTGTCATATTAAGTTGTCCTGATATGCCTGTAATATTGTCACTTAGTCGTTGAACATATATATAAAATTAGCCATCTAAAACGAAAGCATTGAATTTAACCAAAACTCATCAAAACCAGTAATGTTAGGGTAATTTCGTTTACTTTTAGGCCAAACGGACAAATATATCAACACAAAACTATATAGTTTTATTTGGAAACAATGGATTTACATTTTAGAAAAGTGTTTGTACGTTAGAGTACTGTTTCTTTTAATACACTTTTGGTAAACAGAAACATGCTTTCCAGTTAAAACAAAAATTAATCTTACTAAAATAAGAAGGCGAATAATTTTTTTTTAAAATATCTCTTAGCTTGCTCTACACCTTTAACTCAAATTATAAAAACGTTTAGGACTTTTAGCACAACATGACATAAAATTTACAGTCAAATTCAAAATAAGATAACACATTTACCTAGTGCTTCAAATAGAATAATGAAATAATCAACACATAAAACTTGATTCTGGCTGAATTTTGCTGTACACAAGTCATTAGAAGTTAAACAATTAAAAAAAATAATGTTTTTCTTCTTCTCAAAATAACTGTTTTCAACTTGTAATTGTTGTCTTTTCTTTTCTTTTCTTTTCGTTTATTTTATACATTATTATTTATCATTATGTGTATTTCAATTTTTAGATTGTTCACCCGACACAACAGTCGGAAGTTACCAATCAACCACGAGCGACAGATCCTCAGTTATTCCAGAAGTGACTACTGAATCAACTGTAGCAGCAAACCCACCATATACTACCAGCTTAGCCCAATTTACTCTTGCATCATCAGTTGAAGATAACAACTCCGTCTGCTCCTGTGAAAACGGTTTGCAAATAAATAACACTATCTGGACGGAGGAAGAACTAACAGATAAATTGTCTGTGTTAAGGGATGCAATTTCTATTAACAAGAAGGAAACGAACTTGTACAAAGCCACTAAAAGATCTGCATATGATCCGCGAAAGTCTTCAAGAAATATTGGCATAGTCGGCGTTATTGTACTGGTTGTTCCTGTTATAATTGTACTTATTATAGATTCTCAAAGGATCTGTTAATAAAAACATTGTTTGAAATACTACAACAACTATTCTTGGTTGAGGAAAATAGAGGTTGTAGTTTACTATTTGTATATATAAGAATTATTTGCCTATCATTGGAATGTACAGTGAATTTAGCAACTTCGTTATCAATATAAAAATATTTTATAATTATTGTAAAACAATTATTTTATACCTACAATTGATACTCAATTCCGGATCTATTTTGTAGCTCGGAGCTGAAAATGTCAGAGAGTAAAAAATTGACCATCACTTTGATCATTTAGGCTAAAAACTACTAAAGAAGTATACATACTTATGTGCTTCAGACAGCTGTAAATCAAATTGTGAATTTTTTTTTTAACAAAAAACTGTATAAGTTGGATTTGATAACCTCGTGGTCAACGATTAAACATTCAATATAAGTGGATGTTAATGATGCGGCGTATAGACCAATATGATTGTTTCCAACCTAATTGTTGTATATTATAATAATATTTTAAATCAAAACAACAAAAATAGTGGACCGCTCTCTCCTCTATATTAAATAAAAATATCCAAATGATCTGTAGAAGAATTCTATTAGAACTATTTTCCGCTTATAATTTTCTTCCGAGTTTGGAATTTTTGTTATTGTACTTTTTCTTCAATTGTCATATGTTAAAGATAATTTATTAGAAAGTTTAAAATTTTCATTTCAGTAATTTGAAATACTCTGATGTGCGTAGCCTACTTATTACAGGTCTGTCTAATTGTACTTTTTTATTAGATTAATATTTTCTCATTATGTTTTTAATTCTAAATGACTACATTTTGAGTTAGATTTATTTATTAATTAAATCTACTTTTAAAAGTGTTTTGTCTTGTATTCAATCTAAGTATACCAGTACATTTATTTGAAAGAATGATAAGCCACTAATCAATATCCTGCGTCCAATTGTATCTTCAAAAGTTACAGCTAGGGATGTTTCAATACGTTTATATACCTATATGGGGTTATTTCTTTCCGAACGACAGGTCATTCTTTTTCAGAATCAACCCGGACAATACAATGTTTCAATGAAATTTGCTCAAAGGCATACAAAAATGACCTGTGAGTTTTTTGTTGCTGATTTGAAAATTTAAATTTTAGAAACGAATAACGTGAAGTTTTGTTAATTTATCGCTATAATAAAGACACATTATCATATATGTAAGATGAATTTTAATGTAGACTTTCATAAAATAAAGCCAGATTTAACATATTCGTGTGTAAGATTTTGAAAATCTTATTGAGTCACACTTAAAAGGTTGAGCGATTTTTGGTTGCTTGCTTAACGTCCAGTGACAAATATGTCATGCATGTTCAGGACGATACACACTGAATAGGAAATCATGATGTGACCTAAATGTATTTTATATTCGTCTTCGTGTCAGTTCTTAACTTTTTTAAATTTATGTATACCTTTTACTCTTTCAAATCCTCTAATAAGATGATTTTATGTTCTATTGAATAACATCAAGGTAACTCACAAAAGGGTCGGGTGTGGGGTGTATATAATTATATTCTGATTATCCGTTAATAAAATGTATTGTTATTCAAACGACAATCTTTTTGAATTTTTCATTCGATTCAATTAAAATTAAAAAAAAAAAAAAACACCACTTTTCCGCGATAGTAATGACATTACAAATAGAAAAAAAAATACCCCTTTCCCCTTTTCCATAAACTAAGTGGTACAATAAATTACTTACAATGTGTCTTGTATTTGTCATACACCGTTATCGGATGGTAACAATACTTGTGTGTCTTACTTCATGCAGTTACAGTGATATTTTTATTGTGTATGGATACTATTTTTAAAAAGGTTTATATCTAGATTAATTAGTGAGTTGTATTTCACATTCTAAATGAGCCGTATGGCGTATTCAAACCTGAAGCAAAATCCCACTTTAGTGTTGTCGGTAAACTAAGATACTAAAAATCTTTATAAAATACAATAATTTTTTGACGGTATATAAGTCAGATAACGCATATTTTAAGATTTTTCTTGTCGTAGAACACAGTTCGGGGTGTCAGGATTGCTCAAATAAAGACTTCCCTACGGTCGGTCTTTCATTTGATAAATCCTGACACCCTCGGTGTGTTCTACGGCAAGAAAAACCTTTAAAATATGCGTTATCTATAACATACACGTCAAGATTAAAAGACCAACAACGATACATACAAAACTATCCATATTCATCTAAAGTTACATTTGAATGTTGGAGTTGAAACCTTAGTTTCTGAGGACTTTCTTAAATTTAACAACGGGGAATTTTACAATATGTTACAGATTATGGCAATACCCACTATCTCATCCTTTGGTATTCGATTGTGACATTATCGAAATTGACGTATTATCAAAATTATCCAATTAACAACATGGATGCCAAAAATGGAGCAGGAATCTTAACCCCGTTTCGGAGCCCATGTGTTAAACACTATATTGAAGCTTTTTATTGAAGTATTGTGTTGATCTTTTTCTTTTTGACATGGTTTAATATTCTTATTCTTCGGCTTTGGGTTTTTGGTTGATCATGATCACTTGTTTTTTCTTTTCACTTTATAAAAGACACAAGTATAATGATAGGATAAAGCTGCCCTTATCCATGTTTGCGTTAATATCAGGCTTTGTAAATTTAAATATTTTGTCAACTAGCTTCTCTGAGGAAACATTGATTCCGCACAACTACTTCAGTAATAAAATGAAATTCTTATAGCTTGCTCTGTTAAGTCTCGTAAGCCTTAAGTTTTCTATTCATCAATATTTTTAAAATATTGCATTATTCATGGAAAAATGCTTAGAAACTTTGTTTCTTGTTAAGCCTCATTGATTCTGAAGCTTAAAGTAAATTGAGTTCATGTACTACAATGAGGGGCGAAAGATACCAGAGGGACAGCAAAACTCACAAATCGAAAAAAAATGTCAACGCCATGGCTTAAAATAGAAAGACAAACATACAATTAATAGACTCAAGACACAACACAGAAAACTAACGATTAAGAAACACGAACTCCACCAAAAACTTTGGGTGATCTCAGGTGGTCCGGAATGTTAAGCAGATCCTCCTTCACATGTGGCACCCGTCGTGTTACTCAACCTATTACAACTCCGGTAGATAGTTTAGTTCTGAAGGTCACATTCGTGTTAAGGGAATAGGAATGTAGGACATATCCGATATCATCTGTGAAACGGTTATTCTATAACGTTCAACCAACTCGTGACGGCGTCCATAAATTTACGAATTGAAGATTTCATCTTCACCATTTGAAACTCTCGGTTTAATACCTCACTTGTAAGCAACAACTCTCCATCAACGAAATCAAGTTATTTTCTTGTATTTTCCCCCTAAGAATTCATTCTGTATGATATTGTTTCTATGTCTATCGTATACTATAACATGAATATATAATGCTGGGGTTATATTCTTTTTTTTCAAAATCAAAGGAGATGCCGTTTATTGTTGGTTTTAATACAGACAAATCAACATGTTCAATCAATAGGTGTTAAGCAATTATTTCATTAGCAGTTTGGAATTTCACCTTCAATTAGTCGCATTGCCACTGCTTGCAAATGATTCTACCTACCCTAATAAGAGTGATTAAATCGAACTATTAGTACTATATTTGCAGGTCAAATAAAAAATGCAATTTTCACAGCATCAGATGCACATTGACATTCACCAGAAATGCTTAACACCTAACATTAGTAGAGACAGTGTATAAAAAACATGTGAAGAGAATATTATTTTCTATGGTATACGTATTTGTTGGTAAAGTACATAAAAAGCAAGCGTTTAAACAAAATGGCTTATGTTGGTGATTAGGTACTGTAAACCAACTTATTTACCTCGATACTCTATTTCACATTTTCCCTTTTGTAGCCAATTCACGGCGATTAAAGTGTTTTTACTAGAAGAAGTCACATAAATAAATTGCTCGCAAACACAGTTTGATTACAGCATTCGTTTTATGGGTGATAGCACTGATAAATGTTAGTGTGCACTGTTTTCACAAATGGTCTTGCTCCTGTTCGATATATGCGAATTTGTTTGTATTACTCTTCATTGATCTTAAGTCATATGAAACTTTAGATTATATAAAAAGTTGATTATTTTGTATATACATGAACAAAGTACAAAGAAGAAACCGCGATAAAAGAATGTAAACAAACGTTCACGAGATGGCAAATAGTAGTATAACTTATTCTCATGAACACATTTATTCCAACAATTAATTAAACAACTGTTAAAAAAAATTCAATTTACAAATGGGAATGCTTGAAAAATATGAGGAAAATGCATAGCTCCATCATTTTGTCACTAGCTTCACATGGTGTGTTAATTGTTTATCAATGTCCAGATCCGGAAAATATCTGCATTAAGGTGGTCCCAAACGCCTTGACTAAATTTGGTTAGAATCGTTTTATTTTCAGTACATTAGTTTTGACAAAATATTTATTTGGACCCTTCGACAAAGATATTAAAATTAAAAAAAAAAATTAACCACACTCTTTTAAATCGTTTTTTTTTCATAGAAGTTTGAGAAACATATATTTTGGTCATTAAGATGTTTGTAAACAATGTTTTGGAAACGTTTAGCTGATTTTACAGATTTATCTCCCTGCAGTGTTATGAACCACCTTAAACGCAAAAATATATAAGATTGATATCAACAAATTTTTGAATGATACATATGGTACAGATTTATATTCTATTAGACTGGTTACATAGGAAAGTTGTAGATGTTCTTCAAAAATTATAATATGATTAATGAAGATTTCAGGGACTTATTTCTTACTCAATTAATGAAGATCGATAATGAAGAACCGACAAAACTGTGCCGCATTATACATACAAAAGTTCGCAATGTTCGTAGTCGTTTAGAAACCTGTTGTTTAGAAGTGTATACTATTTTTCTAAATCTGGATTGTCAATCAAAGTGTTGGCCTAAATCAAACAGCTAGTTATACAACAACATTTGTTGTGGAGAAAACGAAATAGAAATGATACATTCATTAATAAAATTGTTGGCAGATATTAACAAATCAGGAACCTGTGGGTTTTCACCTCTCCATATCTCGTGTGATGGATCTTACGGGATAGAACAACCTGTTTTCGATTTCTAGATGAAAACGAGTGATTAATGGTTTAACTCTAATACTTGTTGCTGTATTCAAGAACAAATTAGAAATAGTAAAGATGCTTCTATCTCATTCTGATGATTGTAATATTAGTTTCTCTAATTAGTGTGCTATTTTCACATTTCCTGACCGGTGTGAGAAAAACATTTCTCCTCACTAGTGAAAAATCTGTTCTCGGCAAATGATTAGTCGAAATTTGATTATGACGTCAAAATGTTTTGTTTTATTCTCAATTTTCCTATAGTGACGTCATGAAAAAAGGCGACCTTGCCTGATGACGTCGCATATAAAGAGCACAATTTTTTGAAAATCTTTGAAAAATAACGATAAAAAGCATTAGAGAAACAGATTCCGACACTATAACTAACTCGTGTATTACGATATTTCTCCACTCTCGACAGTTAAATTTTATTATTTAAAGGGGTCGGCAAGCCTCGCGCTTTGAATAATCAAATTTAACTGTCTCGAGTGGCGAAATATCGTAATACACTTGTTGCAGTGTAAGAATCTATATGTATATAACTGCCAGGTAATTAAAGATCGAATACAAAACAAAACTTTATATAAATGAAGGAAAAGAGTACGAGCTGCCGTAATGGTTTTGATAAAAATGCCAACCTTCCGTTATTGATTAAGTTATTCAAGAACAAAGCAAAGTAATATTAAATAAAGAGGGTGCTACGCCGCTTCATATAATGTGTTTAACAAATAATATTGATATACTAAGACTTTTATTATAGAGAAACTCCGTCTTCACCATACGTAAATAAGACGATTCAACGCCTTTTTTTGTAATCTGTCTGTTTGGTTTCATTGATATTTAAACTATCATTCTTGAACACGGAGCCAATTATAAATGCAAGTCTGTCTTTTTCGCCAATTAAGAGAATACATATCTCGAAAAGAAGTTGCATAACCATCACCTATCAGTATGCTCAGCTTTGTGTTTGTTCCTTAACTCATGCTATTCTTATTTAAAGTTTCAATTTTATGTTCCATTTTTCATAATTCTCAACTGACTACATCCTATAGCATATTATCTGAATCAATAAACATCCTTCACAAAGCTTACATAAACCGTCCGAAAAGATTGAAATAAACCATATGGTGCAATTGGAATTTTCTAGTTAATTCCAGTTGGATGTTCATATCAATGCAAGTTTCTTTTGCGTAAGAATCAATATTTAATTACTTTAACTAAAGATTAAATAAAAAAGGCATTCCTAGGTTTAAATGAAAATCCTCTAATACATTGTTACCTTTGTTCTATATTGATCTACTGTATAATATCTGAATTGCGCATTTTGCTAAACATATTAGTGTCAGATATAAAACATTTTCCTTGTCAAACAAGAAGAATAAATTTCAAATTGAATATTAACCGATTTGAATATATTGTTGTTTTGTAATTGTTTTTTAAGCAAACAAATAAATGTCATATTTTCGATTTCAAAATTTTATGGCTACCTTACCCTGCGCAAAGAATACTTTAAATAGTCTTTATAAGCGCATTACATGCAAGTCTCAACAGGGTTCGCAGCACATTGTGTGCCTGTGTCTTACCAAATAAATATGTTCGGTCGAATGAACTGTATCTTATTACTTTTTCTCCTTCATCAACAAGACAAAATGAGAGTATATGGAATCGGTGAGTAATTCGATAATTCTTTTTAAAAGGACTTTTGTCTGGCGCGGGGCATTTGTGTGGTTATAAAAAATAAATTGAAACAAGCTTGGATCAACTATGATCGTTCAGTTCCTCTCAATATTCATCCGACAGAATGGACACAAGAGGAGCATGTTTTCCAATTTTATATTCACTAATTAGGAAAACTTATTGAATTTGGTCAAAATATAAATGTTTCATCTATAAGAGGTTCGTTTTCTCTATCGTTTATCTAAAAGCGTACAATATATTTTTTACTATTTTGTCGTTATTTCGGAAAAAACTTTAAAAAAAATATGTACATCTCTCCATGAATATGGTAATTTTTTAAAGATTACTGATAAACTGTTACAGGTTAAAAAAACCGCAATGGTTTGTTAAGTTTGTACAGGTATTCCAATGTTTAAAGCGCAAATGTGTTTGAAATCTTTTAGTGTTACAGGTTAAAAAGCGCGAAGGTCCTGCGCACATCTGCTGATACATTGTCTTCACGACACATATGACCATTATAGGCACGAAATGTGTTTTTCAATGAATCGATCGAGTTACGATATCGTGTGTGAAAAGTCTAGCGTTAACTACATTGTATAAGTTGTCGATTACTAGTACTGGGAACCAAGATATTTGTCAACATTTTTTTCACTATGTATGATCTGGTCGATTGGTTGATAATTGTTTTTGAATACCATACCATGCTTTATAAGATGACATTGATCATTCAATTTTGATCAAAATATAAATTTGCGTATCGAACATATGTTTCCGTATGATACGATATGATACGTAATTGATATGGTTAGTGTTTTTCATTTATGAAAGGGGCACTAGTTGTCCAAATTATAGAAAAAGGTCTAAAATAAACAATTTACAGGGCATGGACTTTATGTCGTCTGTATTTTAATCTTTACATCCCAGCTTATTTGTTCTATTAGAGATGATCCAAGCCAGATAACCCCTTCCAGATCACCTTTGCTTTAGTTTTTATTGTATCTATGTTTTGCATGCTTTCCTCTGTTCTGTTACATTTTGGCAGGAATGCCACAATAAAATTAAAAATAATTTAACATATTTAAACATTTAGTTTGGGCTCAGATAGTGACTATATTATGTTGTCATGTATAAAGTATATCATTATGGTGGTGTGGCATTCCTAACTAAATTTTACGAAGCGTAAATGTTTTTTTTTAAATCTAGAATAGCTGGGATATAAAATGATTATCCCATTCAATTTTGGTGTGTCAATGTAAGATCAACTCCTGGCAACAGGCCTTCGTCGTGATTTTACCGCGTCCTCCTTATGTAACTATTGCAGTCGCCATCTTATTATCTATCGAGTTGACCTCCGATGACCTCAGTTACAATATTATCATTATCATTGTTTATGTCCTTATTTTGACAAAACTGAACCATGCTGGCCGCTAAATGGAATAATTATTCCACTATTTCACTTTCATTAAAGTTTGAACAAACAAAAAAATATATTTAGAATTTTTATATATTCGTAGGTTGAGCCCTTTAATTCTCATTATTATGTTTAGTGTAACGGTTATCCTGAAAGATACATCAATTTATTCAAAAAATTTATAAACATGCGGTTATTTTTTTGTCGAAAGGATATATATCTTATCTTATTGTATGGGTTTATCAATATGTTGGAATTTAAAATAGATACATGAATAAAAAATAATTATTAACTATCATGAATATTTTGAACCAATACTCTACATTTACGATATGTTTTTATAACTATATACACATAATGACTGCACTGCGAAATTTATGAATTAACAGTAGAAGTTATGATTCGTATATTTAGATTTTTTGCCATTAAAATACATGTTACTTTCTCAAAGAGTTATTTGTGTCTATATTTGAAAATCTAAAAGTTTATCAAGGCAACAAAATACAAAGAAGATAATTTGCTACAACTTCGTGGCTTGATAAATATTTTGATATTAGCGTCACTAATGAGTCTTATGTAGACGAAACTCGCAGCTGTCGTACTAAATTATAATCCAGGTATCTGTGATAACTATTTACACACTAGGTCGATACTATATATATAGCTACTGCTGGTGGACGTTTCGTCCCCGAGGGTATCATTAGCCTAGTAGTCAGCACTTCGGTGTTGACATGAATATCAATTATCCTGTTTACAAAACTTTGAATTTATCGAAAAACTAAGGATTTTCTTATCCCAGGAATATATATCCTTAGCCGTATTCTGCACATTTTTTTGAAATTTTGGATCCTTTATGCTCTTCAGCCTCGTACTTGTTTGGCTGGATAAATATTTTGAGCGTCACTGATGAGTCTTATGTAGAAGAAACGCGCGGCTGAAGTACTAAATTATAATCCTGGTACATTTGATAACTATTTACTATCAAACAATAATTTATCATTAAAAACTCATTTATATAACATCAATAACAATTACTTAAAAATATCACAATTTTGATTTTTTTGTGAAATAACAAACTATTTTTCACAGGAAAACAGTACATTGGATGTTATCAAGAAGGAGCAGTACGAACCCTACCATACGGACAACTTGATGACAAGTCTATGACCAATGATATGTGTGCATCACATTGCTGCTCATTTCTATATGACACTATTTTCATGGGAACTCAGGTACATGTTAACAAATTGAAGTAGTGCACGATGATTTTCATGAGAACTGCGTATAAGTATTTTTCAATTTGCATTTATCTATTTCTTAATTTGCATCAAATAGTTCATCAATTTTCATCCAGGCATCAAGCTGGCTGCACTTTCTATAGTTTAATAAGTTATTTTCCAAATGTTTTGGATGTTAAAATGATCTCATGCCGTTGGTGTTGGCTGTCAATCTAATACTTTCGACAATTTTATATAGTTATCGATAAAAGTTAAATACTTGATGAAAGTGAAACAATCTAGTAGATGAAATCATAGGCTTATTTATAACAATACAATTAATGCAAAACAAATATAACAAACATATTTGTTAGCGCTCAACATTTCTAAAGTGGTGCAGTGGTGAAGTAGCCCACCATACGAGCAGACCATACAATGAATTACAAATGACTTAATTATATGGATTAGTACGAATCGCCATATATAAAAACATTAGACACAAAGCACAAATATCAGTAAATATAAAAAAGAAGAAGTCCCATGTAAAAAGTATAATTACCGAAATCTATTGAAAACAAATATTAAACTTATAGACTTAAGTATAAATCAGTGCTCATCTAACAGATGTAATATAAATACGTCAAAAGCAGACAAAGAAACGGTTGTTTAACAAATGATATGCTATTTATATTCAATGCTCATATTCAATAAGTATAACTTGCATGTACTATAGAGAAAGATAAATAATAAAAACCTTTAAAAAATCACTCTTCTTCATTGATTGAAACATTTATAAAAATCGGATCAAAATCAAATTTGATCAAAATATGCACAAATAACTTGAATTTACAACTTCAAAATGGACTATCATCAGTTAAAATTCGAAAAAAATTATTTACAAAAGGCCGAACTTCGAAGATAATTCAAAGAGGGTCCATACAACCAGTCATATTCAAAGACTTTTTTTTTTATTCCGTCACATTGACAACACAGGGTGAGCAAACCAAACAGACAAATTACAGTTGGCGTGGTATTAAAAGCAGTCAAAACTGTACAAACAAACATCCTAAAATGCAACACAATCGACTTGAAAAGTTCAAACAAAAACGAATAAATCAAAATGACAAATACAGTACCTATAAATCTGACAAAGACAACAACAGAAATAGTTTTTTTTATGTTGATTGTACACACAGTTTAGTAGAAGATTTGTCGATTCATACATTATTACCAGTGGATTATCGGGTTTATCCAATCTCGATAGTTTAATTATCAAATATAAAGTCCGAGCCCCGGCCAAGACTTTTAAATTGATGAATTAACTATCGTTAATGTCAAAATCTGTTTCTCTAATGACTAAAAATAAATAATTAGGAAATAAAATTAATATCTATCAATTACAGGCAGGGTACAAGTGCTTTTGTAGCAATGTTTCTTACTCTGACAATTTTATGCAAAGAGATTCATTTGGATGTAATATAACATGTGAAGGAAATTCAGGTGAAATTTGTGGAGGAACGTACAGTTTGAGCTTACATAAGATAGGTAAGAAATAAGTGAAACCATGTGTCGATTACCTGGCACATATGCTGTTCATTAATGACAAAAAATATATTAACAAACAAAGATACGTGTATTATATGTTAGGACATAACAAATCCTACTTGTTTAAAAGCAATGTTTTCAACAGTTCTCGGAAACTCACACAATCAAAATACATGCATTTGTTTTTTCATCGAAACGAATTTGTAACGTAAATCGGGTTCGTTTTCCAGAAGACAGTATGTATGCTATGTCGACCAAATATCAACATGAGGCAGACGTTGTATATGCGATTCCAAAAGTAACTTGCATTATTACCAATCTGCACGTTTATAATTTTGATAATTGGATTTGTAAAAAAACACATAATATATGTAAATATTCAAATGTTTTTTGAAGAATAATTAATATAAACCTATTGCATATAAGCACAGAAAGATGACAAGATGCCAAGATTAAAGAGATTTTTTTTAAATATGAGTAAAATTGTCATTATAACTGTTAATACCGTATAGCGGGTTATTTTCGCGGGTGTAAAATTTCGCGATTTTCATTGAATAAGGTATACGAAATATTTTGGCGGTTATTATTTTGGCGGATTCAACATTTTTAACATAACCTTTGCATGTACACTTTTAAATTGGCGGAATTTATTTTAGCGATTTTGTTCTATCCGCGAAAATAAGCGAAAATTTACACCCCGCGAAAATAACCCGCTATACGGTATATGCTTGATTGCTTGTTTTACATTGTCTTATCGGGGCCTTTTATAGCTGACTGTATGCGGTATGGGCTTTGCTCATAGTTGAAGGCCGTACGGTGACCTATAATTGTTAATGTTTGTGTCATTTTGGTCTTTTGTGGATAGTTGTCTCATTGGCAATCATACCACATCTTCTTTTTTATATTGATTGGTTGATGTCTTTGATCCCTGAGAACGTTAGTGAACACCACGTGTAGAACGAAATAAAGCGTGGTTTATTTTACGCTACAATGCTTTGGACACATCAACATAAATGGCAATCTTAAACATCGTTCTGTTCCTGACATAAAAACTGCATGAGCAGGGTTATTAGGAAGACTGACTGAAATCGACACTTTATAATTCACTATCATCAATTGGTTGACCGAAAAATGTGATTTTGTTTTAACTCACTAGTGACATGTAACACAAACTTTAATCTCTATATACTAGTCAAGCTGTTCAATCAACATTGAAATATTTCTACTCTTAATAAAAAATAAAAATCAGATATTAAAGTAGCACTTGGCTAAACCTTCTCAATGACATAATAACATTTGCTTTTAACAGCAAAAAGTGGTATACAATTCAGAGTCATATTTGACATCAGAAATATATACCTACATGGACTTCTTCGAATACAATGATGAAATAATCAACTCATGAAACTCGAGTCTTTCGGTAGAAGTAGAAGTTAAACAATTCGAAAAACTAGACATTGTTTTCTTCTAAATACTTTATTCATTTTGCAATGGTTTTCTTTTTGGATATTTTATTCAGGTTTCACATTATCATATGCATCTCAACTTTCAGGATGTTCAACTGACACAACAGTCCTAAGTCTCCCACAAACCACAAGTGACAGATCAACAGTTATTCCAGAAGTGACTACTAAATCCTCTGTTGCAGCTCATTCACCACCAATTACCAGCTTAGCACAATTTACCCTAACATCATCAGTTGGAGGTAACAGTTCTGTCTGCTCCTGTGCAAATTGTTTGCAAATAAATAACACTGTCTGGACGGAGAAAGAACTAGCTGAGAAATTGTCTGTGTTAAGGATTGCAATTTCTATTAACAAGAAGGAAACAAACTTGTTCAAAGCCACTAAAATGTCTGCATATGATCCGAGGAAATCTTCAAAACATATTGGCATAGTCGGCATCATTGTACTGGTTGTTCCTGTTATAGTTGTAGTTATTGTGGATGTTCAAAGGATCTGTCAATGACAACATTGTTTGAAATATATCTGTATATTTTACAGTATTTCCCCTTCTATTGAAATGCAGAATACAATAAAATCAATGTATTAAAAAAATCTGCATAATCCGTAAATTTTCTTTTTATAATTTTATAAAACAGTTATTGTAAATCGAAGATTTACCTAGAATTACGTATTCATTTTGTAGATCGGAGGTCAAAATGTCAGAGAGTTATAAACAATTACCATCACTTTGATCACTTAGACTTAATAACAACCAAAGTAGTATACATACTTATAGAACCCGGTTTATTTTCTCAATCGATTTATGAATTTCGAACAGCGGTATACTACTGTTGCCTTTATTTATGTCCATCAGATACATGCAACAAGAATTTGTTTACAAAAACTTAGCACTGTTCAAATTGCATTATAATAAATTGTGGTCTACGCTATAACATTCATTGTAGGTTGGTTTAAAATCTGTGAAGTACACCAAATCGTTGTACAAAAGAAAAATAATAATAAAAATACTTGAACGGTGCACCTCTCTAAATGTCATACATGTATGCTACAAACATTTCGAAATTGGAAAGTGTGAAATTTCTATTTCAGTATTTTGAAATACTCTGACATGGTTATCTTACAAGTTAAAAATCTGCCTGAATTGTATTTTTATCAGACTAATCTTTTCTTATAATGTTTTGAATTATGTATGGATTTTTAATTTATTGAATTAAATTTTCTACAAAAAGTATTTGGTTTTGTATCCAATCTAAGTATAACAGTGCATATATTTGAAAGAATAATAACACACCTATCAATATCGTGCGTCAAATCTTACCTTCCGAAATAACGCACAAACCTAAACATTTGAAAGCTATATATGTATAAATACGTATACACATTTAGAGTAAATATTCAAAAAGAGACACACAGCATGTCCATAATCTTTTAAAGTTAGATTAGCATGTTGGGGTTGAAACCTTAGTTTCTGAGTTTTTTTTAACCGAAAAATATGTTGTAGATCATGTCATTTCTCACAATTTATCCTGTGTTCCTGGATTCAGACGTTATCGACGAAGACTGATCATCGAATTTATCAGATAATTAATTCCACGGAATCCATATTTAATTTGATTTGATATTTGGTGTTTTAACGCCACTTTAAAGCACCGCATTTAGACTATTTCGTGGCGGTCAGTTTTTATTTGTGGAGGAAGCCGAAGTTCCCAGAGAAATCATCGACCTTCCATAGAAAAAGTGAATTAAAAATCCTGGTCAATTAAGATTTGATTCGTGTGCACCAGAACGACTGGGATTGGAAACGGAAGCAAGAAATGGAGCAGCAAATATTTACCCTTCCGAAGGCAGTTTTTGAGATTATGTCTTTATGTTTTTAATATAGTGTCTTGTGGACCGTTTTTTTTGGGACATCTGTTTTTCCTCGGCTTTAGATTTCTGCTTTTGCACACTTGTTGTCTTTTTTCAATCCTATCGCTTTATTGAAGTTACAAGTTTAATAGGAGAAAGCTGCACTTATCCATGTTAGGGTGTGTGTCAGACCTTGGATTTTTCAAATATGTTGTTCTCTAGTTTCACTGAAGAAACATTAATTTCATACAATTATTTCAGTAATGAAAGGACAAACACTACTGGGTTGTTCTGAGTCTTTTTTATCTTTCAGTCATCAATATCTTTCTTGTTAAGTCAGATTGAGTCTGACCTTTCTAAGAACCTTAAATTTATTTATATCATGTCTTATATATTTTTTTCCGAATTATTCACTCTTTATGACGTTGACTTCCTGTCAAATCTTATACAAGTATATTGCAACGCTGAGACCTATTATTTAGCCAACAGTGCCCGAAAATATCCTCAACATGATTTACTGTTTTCGAACATCATTTACAGGGGGATGCCTTTGTTGAGGTTTTTCACAGTAGACGCCGATGATTGTTGGTTAAAGTACAAGGAAACCACTTTTTCAAAAAGTTAAAAGAAAAATTGCATTATCTCTTTGCATAAGCAACTTCAGTCAGCAGCGTTCACTGATTCAAAATTATTTTTTACTGCATAAGTCACATTTTGTTATCTCATAAGCAACGCGACGGGTGCCACATGTGGAGCAGGATCGGAACACCTGAGATCACCCCTAGTCTTTGGTGGGGTTCGTGTTGTTTATTCTTTAGTTTTCTATGTTGTGTCATGTGTACTATTGTTTCTCTGTTTGTCCTTTTATTTTTTGCCATGGTGTTGTCAATATAAAAAAGAAGATGTGGTATGATTGCCAATGAGACAACTGTCCACAAGAGTTTTTTTTTTCGATTTATGAGTTTGACTGTTCCTCCGGTATCTTTCGTCGCTCTTTTGTAATTGACTTTTACCCTAAAATATTTTATCTTGATTACTAGTTTCCTGAAGTCTCTGTACAAAGATAAATATACATTTTTCTTACAATAATCAGTTAGTTAAATCAATTGAAAATAACTGGGGAAAAGAACAGATATTAGGTAGTATCACGCAGACAAGGAATACCGTCGTGTTTTTTTTTATTCCATTTGTGTTGGATAAATAAGAATATTGAAAAGAAAAGACTAGAAATTATAATGTTTCATTCTACTATTATATTATTACCTGTTGTTTCGGCAACACGTTGTTCTTCTATGCCAGCATTATAAAGGCGTGTTGCTGCAGTTGCTCGGAGGCTATGGTTTGTACGTTTTCCTGTCAGTCCAATACTTGTGCACAACCGTTTCACAGTGCCTTGTAAAGTGTTGTGTCCAATAGGGTTGTTGCTATACCATTGTTAATCTTTGAAATGTTTTTAAGATGTTAGGTAGAAACAACCCTTTTCTCTATTAGCTAGAAATGAACTAAAGAAAACTTAATGTAAAATTTCACTCCAAACACACATAATGTAATAATGTAAAGATGATTTTAATTATAGGAAAATTACAGCTAATTTCTTATTGCTTGTGGAGTAACACTCTGGCTGGCTTACTTACTTTGTTTGTATAAATGAACGCTGAAGCATTGTATTTAAGATTGACATCTGCAATCAATATAGCATTATTAAACAAGCATATATTCAAATTTGATTTAAAGTTATCCCAACTACAATTGTAAATATATATAAACAAGGCAAACAAGCTAACCAAAGTATTACCCTACATGCATTAGGAAATAAGCAGTAAAAGGAAATAATGTTAGATTAGATCAACAATTATTTCAGATTTTATGATATTCTTTGAAACACGATGAGAAGATATATTAAAGAAAACAGTATGAAATCCTGTGGATTCGTATTGGGAAATTTAATAAACCTTTATAAGGAAATCGGTACAGAGACGGCATTTAAATTAGGGGAGGGGATACCACTTGCGTTGTCACTTTTCTTACTTATGAGTTTGAATGTCCCTCTGGTATCTTTCTCCCCTTTTCTATCTTCATTTTAACGTACAAGGAATACTATTTGTCGGTTTTTTTTTAAGTGTTGAAAAGCGTTAACGCGTTAAATCACCACACACCCCTTTTTATAAAGTTTTTAATAAATAATAAGCTACTTACCAAAGTGACTTGTACTTTTCAAATACTGTTACAATACATTTATTTCTGTTTTCTTGGTTTTCAAATGCTAGGACACATTTTGGAACAACTTTTCTGTGCTTAAGGCCATCTGCGTTAGCTTTTGAAACATCCTCTTTGTACAACAGGTATCTTAATTTAGCATCCTTTTCTTGAAACGGGCCAGTTATTTGCGGATTGGAAGTAAGCCTAAGCCGTCGGCGTTCAGTGCCTCCCCGTAATGCAAAATGTAAACCACATAAATAAAGCAATATGTCTAGAAGTTGTTGGATATTTTCCACGCCAAAGATATAATGACGTTTCTTCATCTACCGATATCACATCAGCCTGCTTGGTAATACTGGACGATTTCTGATGACGAATATATCCCTGTATTGAGAAAAACAGGTCATAAATACTGTTGGACAGATATGTACCTTCGTCTTTTTTTTGGCCTCTGATATGAAATATTGTAACAAAGTGGACAGTTCTGTTTTGTCCACGTGTACCAAATCTTTTTGCAAACAATTCGGAGGAATTCCTAAATTATGTGATATCGGACGTAAACTGCGCTCGGCTTGTCAACTAGTGAAAGCATTGTAACCCCATTTATATTTTTTGTCTGAATTTTTCGGCACCGATTCCTCTATCTTGTTTTGAAGGAATCTAACTGTCTCTGGTTGACCGTGTCTAAACTGATGACGGGTAAATTCCAAATCATTATCACTTGGTTTTAAATCAAAAGAACTTAGAACGTCACTTTCTTTTTTTCTTCACTTACTTGAGAATACGAACTTTGCGTAAGAAAAATCGGGTACCAGTCTAACAAATCTATATCATCCATGGTCGTAAGGCGGGTTTTCTTTTGATATAACTAAACAATGATAACACACTTTTATATCTTAATAAGTGAGTTTTCTTTTAGTGAATTATTTTCACCTTATTTGCATATACATTATAATTTAAATGTTAGGCGTGGTTATAAGCAACGTAATTTGAGCAGAATCTCCCACTTTAATGATCGGTAAAATAAGATAGAAATTTCTGCAAAATTGTAAAAAAAACAGAATATTTTTCGACGGTATATAAGTCAGATAATGCATATTTTAAGGTTTTTCTTGTCGTAGAACACACCTCGGGGTGTCAGGATTGATCAAATGAAAGACCGACCGAAGCTATAACATAACTGTAATACAGTAAATATAAGGTAAATCCACGAAGAGAAAATAACTTTATTTATTCGATGTCAAGATACACCCAAAACAAGTTTTTGAAAAACAAAACGTGTTATGTTGGGGATTAGTTGATGTAAACTGAAATATTTTCGCTCTTACATTTTTTTGGACGTTCTCCTCATTTTGGCTAACTTTGCGGCTATTGAGTGAAATTTCCGATTCTTAAATTCTCTTGATGTAGTAGTTGAATAAGAAAATATCCATGTTTTACATATTCGCTACAATTTAACAAAATGTATTTCCTCTAAGTTGCTTACACAATGAAGGTATCATAATGTCAATATAATACTTCTATTCTTTATAAACAGAATGTTATTGACTCAAAGCTAGGCAGTTGTTACTTCAACGGATATTTGCCAAACCCTTTTATATTATTAGAAGGCAGTTTTATGGTCAATTGTTTGAAAGTTAAAAATTTCATTATACCAGAGACTTTTAAATCATATATCTCTAATTCTACATAATATTTATTTATTTTTTGCAAATACATTTCTAAAACTGCTCCAACAAAATTAAACAGTCAAGAGTAAGAGCGAAAATCACCAAACATCATACAATTATTAATACAGTCACTAACATGCTTCAATGCAGAAAAAAATAAGCATATACTTTATTTAGCAATATCATTCAAAACGTAGTTACATAGGCAGACACATACAAATATACATATTATATTTCATGAAAACGCCCCATAAAAAAAGTAAAACATTGACAGTTGTCTAGCGTCTTTCATCCATCTAAAAGGGCATTTCAAGACTAAGACGTTGTTTTTGTAACCTCGGTAGATAACGTTGTTGTACTTGATGATAAACTTTAGACACTGAGACTGGAAAAAATCTAAATATACCTGACTCAAAAGTGCTACACAATCAATTATAATTGATAAAAAATGCAAAACGTTTGTCTATACATGAACTTACAAAAGATGAACAACAGGAAAATAAAAAAAGATTCCTGTTGTATGCACACACGACCTCAAATTACCGAACGCAATTATTTTTAAGCGATCAAATCTCCAGCCATTTGCCAAAACTAAAGAATGAAGCAGCTGATTCCAGAAGGAAACCTTGATATATTATCACCGGTAACATAAAAATATAAAATAAAATCACCACTAAACTATACTTAAATTCGACTCAATGCGGGATAAATATTCAGTAAAAGAGTGTGGGGATACAAGATATGGTACATACTCAATATAATACAGTCATTTAGGGACCGGCAATATCAAACGTTTCCTAAATTGAAAAAAATGTAAGGAATCCATGGAACCAACCCTGTGTCTCACCTAATTTTTCTGTTAGTTGTAGTCTCAACAAAAATGGGGGAAAATCTTAAAAAAATTCCTCTAGATACTATCTTTTGATTAAAACAAGCTTCTGTCCAATTTTGGAAAAAATCTAGGATGGTTTATGAATGAAATAAATGTTTATTCGGAAATAGTAAACGTCTAATATTTGTTTCTGAAAGCTCAGATAAGAATTTACGTATTCATACTTAAACTGAGATTCCTAATGGAATGGTTTTTTTTTTTAAATGAAGCCAATTTGGTTAAAATTCTGGAATTTTGTTCAATGTATTAATTGTACTTTATAAAAAAAAAATTTTGAGCATGTCTGATAAAGATTTTATTAAAGAGGAGTGCGTTTTCATTCGTGTTTCCCCCTTATATTGGTTTTCAAATTGTATATGTCCCGTTAGTTTTTAATTATATGTCTCGCCCATTTCAAAATTAAAACACTTCAATATAAATGTTATTCATACAACAGCTCCTTATCATTCTATTAAGTAAAAATGATACTCATACAACAGCTCCTTATCATTCTATTAAGTAATGAATACATTTACTAAAATCTTTATCTTTTTATTTTTTATAAAAATTTGTCTTAGTTAAAAAAACTAAAGAAATGCACTAGACAAAGTGCTAACTACTTTGGTCCAATTTGATGAGAGCATACGTAAATAAGAACACTGAAACATTCGCACGCAAATCCTTAAAATAGCTATAAAATTGATGGCAATTTACCTAGTTTCTTATTTGGGTATTTCAATTGACCGCAATGAGTGGATTAAACAATGCTTTTTTTTGTGTTGATCTAATGGTGAAATCTCAAGATTTTCCAAACAGCAGGTTACGTTTTGTTTAAAATTTTCAAAATGCAATAAGTAGTTACAGTGTTGAATAAGATATTTGAATTCATACAATCGTCTGAATAGGTCTATACAGAAAAATACATTTCTCTTTGCATATACAAATTAAATAAATTTGAAACCTTATATTTAATTATCTGAAAAGCATTTCGTTTGCTAATCTTTACAAACAAATAAATGACATTATTTTTGAATGAACTAACTCAAGATAAAAGATAGTTTGCGCACATATATATATTGTATGAACACTAGTAATATACTCATTGAGTACAAAACTGAATAATTTGATCACAAATCATTAAAAGAATAAAACTCCTTATGTTTTTGGGATTTTCTTATCAGATTGAGATGTGTTTACAACTGAAATATATGTTTTCAATTTTTCTTCTTTATCAACATGAGCAAATGGCAGTGTATGGTTTTGGTAAGTGATATTTAAGTTTACCAACTATCCTTCCTGAAATTGCAATGATTTTTTTTTATCTGAATTCATTTTAGATTTCATTGGAGATTGATATATTTCTTTGTTTCAATGATTAGTGATTCTTCCTTTAAAAAGTTCAGACATTAGTTTGAAGCAAAAGTTTTTGTAAATAATAAATACATTCTATTTTTTTCTCTCGCGGTGAAATTAAAAAAAAAATACCGAGAACAAAATTTCTCGAATGGCTGCGCAGTTTTTGATTTGAGCTTCGATGGTGGGTCTTCTGCAGAAAAAAAGCGCGTCTGGCGTACACACTAATAACCCCGGTATCTTTGATAAGTTTAGTTGTCTAGACAAATGCAGAACTAATATTGATTTCAGTATTATTCAAATATTTTTTAGTAGCTCGATTAACATTCACAAATATATATTCCACCAGCCAACCAATTTCAGTGGATGGTAGGTTTTTCTTTACTCCGTATTAGCATATAAAGGCTGAATATACTCAGAGGAAAGCAATTTCAAATAATTCTGCAAAAAAAACAATTTGATGATTCAGACAAAAGGTATTCTAGTATTATACTAAAACCCAAGCTTGAAGGGGCAATGGCTGTCAAATTCATGTTTAGTGATTTGACTCGAATTCTCATATGTGATTGATAACATACTAAAACATTTATACAAACTGTAGAAAAGCTCAATAATATGTGTCAGCGTTTCGTGTGTTTATAGTCTAGACGACATCCTCTGAGGATTTCTGATGATCATTAAAGCGAAATAAACATAAAAATATGGATGTAAATAGATAGTGAATTGGATTTTTCTAAGTCTGTTCAATTTCATATTATAGGTTAACAATATATGTTAATCATCGATTCTATCTGTATGAGATAAACTCATCATAGATACCAGGACTAAGTTTTGTAAATACGCCAGACGCGCGTTTCGTCTAAAAAAGACTCGTCAGTGACGCTCGAATCCAAAAAGGATAAAAATTCCAAATAATGAGTTTCTGTGGATCAAATCAGTAATCAATGAACACGCATAATTCATGCGTAATCCATCTCTAGCTAAGGGGTAAAATTATCCTCACATGAAAAAGGATTCAGTGAGATCGAATTATTCACTTGCAGTGAATAACACAGAATTATTTTGAATTGAACCACACTGACTGCTAAAAGGGAATTAGTATTTCACTGTTTCACTTTCATTAATGATTGAATAAAAATCGTATATCATTCTTTTTATAGATCTCGTAGCTAATGCCCTTTTAAAGGGATATTACTTATTTATAAATATAATTGATCAATAAGACAACGCGAGGAAAATTTAAATTATTCAAATTGATACAATATATTTATGTTTTCAAATATTTTCTGTTACATATAGAAATTTATTCACTTTTGATATGTACTCCTCCTGGTATATGATAACCTTGATGGTCTGTCATACCGATCAGAAATGCTTTCTAAAACATTTTTTACCCACAAATTTTTATTTATATGAAAAATGACCACAATCTTACATTGTTTGTTTGAACAGAAGAAGAAGAAGGTCGGGAGAGGGAAGTGTTTACGTTTAAAACAGCTGCATAAAGATACAAAGACCCTAATAAAACAATGCAAAACCACAAAATAAATTATAGTAAGATCGGAAATTTTTCAGATTGATATATTGATAACTTTAAATCATAAACTGGGGGAGTTGTATAAAGATGCCGATGCAAACTATGTTGACATGAAAAAAAAAATCACACAATGTTCACTTTCTTAACTAATAGAAACAACAAGGAGTGAACAATTTGATACATCGTACGTTATTCTTTTGACTAACATGGCTAAATGATTACGCACAATTTCTTACAGAAAAACAATACATTGGATGTTTTGTTGACCAAAATGAAAGAACAATGCCATATGAAAGACTTAACGGCGGAGGGAGTATGACCAATGATATATGTGTAACACATTGCTGTTTAACTCTGGATAGCGCTACTTATTCTGGAACTGAGGTAAATGTATAATGTGTTTACATAAACATCGAGAAATTTAGGATGTTACTGCTGCGGTAGATTTTAATTTTGTCGTGTGTTACTGTATATTATATTTGTTTCGTTTTCGTTCATAGCTTTGTACATAAATAAGGTCGTTAAAGTACTCGTTTGAAATATTTCACATTTGTTATTTCGGGGATTTTATAGCTTGTTATGCGGAATAAATTTTGCTCTTTGGTGAAAGCCGTTCGGTGACCCATAATTGTTCTTCCGGTCTTAAGTGGCGAGTTGTATCTCTAGGAAATTGTACCACATCTTCCTATTTTTGAAATTTTGTAAATCCATTTTTAATAGATTATCAAAAGCTAACTCATGGTAACAAATAAAAATTAAGGAAACTGCATGAACTCAAACGTATTGTAAAAGACCTAGAGCGAAGTCACTACACTTAGACAAAATGTCAAAAATATATCTCTAATAATACAACTCAGTAAAGCCATCGAAAGCGAGGAATTAAAGCATTTGTTGAGAAAATTTATCCTTGAATTTCGTAATTCATCAATGTGTTATTAGGATGCTTTACCTGTAGAATATATATCACCTATTAAGAGCTGCATCAACTAAACGCAGTACACACGATTTAATTCAAAATAATAATAATATATTTCAGGCATCTTACGTATGCTTTTGTAGCAACGTAGCGAGCACAGATAATTTTGTACGAAGGGACCCTGCAGGAATTAAATGTGATTATCCATGTGAAGGCAATACAACTGAAATGTGTGGAGGCTCATGGAGTTTGAGTGTATATAAGATAGGTGAGATATAATCAATCAACAAAGATACCATGCTTCTTACTTTTGACGCCAAACCCACTTTTCGTTTACTTTTACTTTCATTAGTGGCGCTCGAATTAAAACAGTTGAATTGCAAAATCTAAAACAATGTTGAAGACCATCAAAAACCGAATTTCCGAAAGATTGTTACACATATGGCTACGGCAAGCTAAGCCTGGTAATAGACACACTACATACATTTGTATTTGAATAATTCAACATTGTATAAACCTTAATTCTAAAGAAAACTAACATAACATGATATTTAACTATGTAATCAAATATATACTTTCAAACATGATAGGATATGACTTATGTCCACAATATCAAAACATATTAAAGAGATGTAAAAGATATGCAAAAGTATTGCTTTATGTATAAGCTACCTACTCTTCTAAGCAACCCTTTGGACAATTATTTCATCTAGGCTTAAGAAAGTGTACTTCACCTATTTTTGTTTTAAAGTTAATGAACCTCTATTACGCATATACATTTAATGGAATTATTGTTTTGGAAGTTTGAACTCTTAAGATATGTGAAGTATACTACAATGTACGTGCTCTGGATCAATCATGTTATTGTCAGTTCAATCCGGTTAATAAAAACGAAGTTGTGTGATAATCACAGATTATAGAAAACTTACTTATTAAAAATCAGAAAACAATTATATGAACCGCGTTTATTATGAACATTTAAAAAAAAATAAGCAGGAAATCTTTAATCATTGTTCGAACATATATCCGAGAGAACAAACTATAAAAAGTATAAGATAACAGTCTAAAGATTTTAGAACGTTTGTTTTATACGAGAACTATAACAAAATATTATGTCCAAAGAGACGATTTTTGATCACGTTTGTTAGTTTACTGTCCATCAGAGTCCACATACCGTGTACATAACCAACTAAAGATTACCGTAAAGACTTCAACAAAGAGCAAACTCCAAACTGTATCGTCAGGGTTTATTCCTTGAATGCCAACATCTTTTTTGATCTATCGACAATTTACCTGTAAAATTATGTTTGCGTTCGAGGAATAGGTGCAAATAAATGTAACAGTAGTCAACCGCTGTTCGAAATTAAAAAATCGAGTGAGATAAAACAATCCGGGCTACAAACTAAAGCTGGGGGAAAACCACCACATATAAGAGTAGAACAACGACACAATAGGAACACAACACTAAAATGCAACACACACAGTAACGAAGTATAATATAACAATGGCCATTTTCCTGACTTGGTACAGGATATTTTAAGTAAAAATAGTGGGTTGAACCTGGTTGTGTGGCTAGTCAAAACCTCCCGCTTTTATGGCAATGTTAAATATAACATTAAATGAAAATATTACATGACAGGACTACAATACAAATAAATGGGAGAACATACAGGACAGAGAAACACAGAAATAATAGCTATCAAAAGGTACCGGGCTTATAATTTAACACGCCAGACGCGCTTAACGTGTACATAAGACTCATAAGTGACGCTCAGATAAATAGATCGAAAGCCAAAACAAGTACAAAATTGAAGAGCATCGAGGACCAAACGTTCAAAAAAAGTTGTGCTTAGTTTATTTTCCTGGGGTAAGAAAATCCTTAGTAATTAGACTAATTTTGAATACTTTTACAAACAGTGAATTTATAAAAATGACTATATAATAGATATACATGTTAACATAGAAGTGGTGACTTACTGCTGAATGAAAACGAATACGTAAAACAAACTAAATAAGTACATTTAAAAAGGCACATCCCAACAACGTATTAGGGATCAACCATTTGATTTCCTAGTAACTTATTTCATGGATTTTGTTGAAATTGTGAAGAGCTGTGGAGGACATTTTCATACTTTTTTCAAAGCATTAAATATATCTTATTTGTTTGTAGACAATTCACACAGAAAACAAAACATATAACATAAGCAAACATATTAGCAGATTGACAAAAAGCACTACATGTCTGATGTTAATAAACATTTCCATTCCCAAATT
Source organism: Mytilus edulis (assembly GCA_019925275.1). NCBI lineage: Eukaryota > Metazoa > Mollusca > Bivalvia > Mytilida > Mytilidae > Mytilus > Mytilus edulis. The sequence goes on from CM034350.1 coordinate 84,744,821, forward strand.
AATTTGTTTTTAAAAAAAAGGAATAAAAAATTTTTAATTTTCTTTATTTCTTTATTTTAACCCAAAAATCTAATATTTTCTCTTATTGAAAGTGATAAAATGTCGTAATTTTATCGAGTTCACTGATTATTTCAAATCATTTAGATAGTTATATATGTTATAAAAACATCTATCTTTCTCATATAAACATCTATTGAATGTTTTTGTTGGCGTTCAAGGAAAAGGTAACATATAAAATATTGGCATATCGTCAGCTATAAAAAGACCTAAACTGACAATATTGGAAATAGTTCAAAAGGAAAAAAGGAAAACTTTCTGATTTAAAAAAAAAAAGATTTGAAATATAAATATTTTTCTTGAAGAGTAAGGAGGCAACATCACAAATCTTGTGATCAAACTGCAATAGTTGAAAATGACTGACCAATTTGGCTCGTACAGTACTCACATTTACTGAAAGCTAGTTCAAAGTCAATTGCAACTAAAAAAACTATTACAGCCGATTTTATGGAGTATGTAGGTAAAGGTTAACTCTTTGGTGAGCTATCTTGCTAGCTAAATCGTGAAGTCATTATTAGGTCAGGTATACTACCGTCCCTTCGAAGAAGCCTAGTCTTACATGTACATATGTCTTACAGACAGTTAGATTGTTTTTCTGACGGTCTACTAGTCTACCCTTAAAGGAGGGTAGTTTACCTAAAATATCCTTGAATTTGTATGTCTGTTTCAAATATAAGCATTAGAGCCTTCTTCACTTTATAGGATAAAAAAATTACAAACAAAAATTGTAACGCAACTTTTCTTTGAGTTATATAGTTAATGTCAACACGATTGGCTCAATCAAATACAAATATCGCATAAAAGTATAAAACATTTGACTTCTTTATCCTTTCTCATGATAATAATGAAACATTAAAAAAATTGAAACCATTGTCTCCTTTACTGACACTTTCATCATCAATGATAAATGATTTTATCTCACAGAAAAAAGTTCAAAGATTAATTGCATATTACCCATTGAATTTAAAAAAAAACAACACCTGAACATCTTAGATAGAGTATTCTTTGTTAGTAATTTATGACTTTCAACTAGTTGGTAGTATATGTGAGTACTCTCAGATATTTGTGTCCTTTTTGTTATTGTTAACTTTTGTGCTTTTTAATGATTTAATAAGTTAAGCCATTTTCACAAATTTTTAGCTCACATGGCCCAAAGGGCGACGTAAACTTTTTTCATCACTTGGTGTTCGTCGTCCGTCGTCGACTATTTCCATCGTTAACTTTTACAAGTATAAAAAAGAAGATGTGGTAGGATTGCCAATAAGACAACTATCCACAAGAGACCAAAATGACACAGAGATTAACAACTGTAGGTCACCGTACGGCCTTCAAAAATGAACAAAGCTCATACCGCATAGTCGGCTATAAAAGGCATCGAAATGACAATGTAAAACATTTCAAACGAAAAAATTAACGACAACAAAAGGATAATAGGAACAGATCTGAGAGTACTCGCAGTTAACTGAAAGCTTGTTCAAAGCCACTAAAATATAATAAAGAAATCGTGCATCTAAGACTAAATTATCATCTGTACGTACACATCAAACATCCAAAGGGTTTGGTGTAAAGATGTCATTAACAGTCAAAGAAAAACATGACTTTGTGGCTTCTTCTCTGAAACTACATGGCCAAATTTAGCCAAAATGTGCGACAATCATCATTGCGGTATCCAATTTAAAAAAAACAATGTGTCCGATGACCCGGCCGACCAACCAAGATGGACGCCATTGATAAAAATAGAACATAGGTGTGAAGTGTAGATTTTGGCTTATATTCCTGAAACCAAAGCATTTAGAGCAAATCTGACAGTAGTAAAATTGTTCATCAGGTCATGATCCATCTGTCCTGAAATTTTTAGACGAATCGGACAATCTGTTGTTGGGTTGCTGCTCCTGAGTTGGTAATTTTAAAGGAAATTTTGCAGTTTTTGGTTGTAATCTTGAATATTATTATAGATAGAGATAAACTTTAATCACATTAATGTTAAGCAACGTAAGATCTACAAATAAGTGAACATGCCCAAAAAGGTCAATTGACTCCTAAAAAAGTTATTGTACTTTAAAGAAAAAAGATAACATTTTTTGTAAACTGTCGAATCTTACAAAAATCTTCTCCTCTGAAACTACTGAGCCAATTTTACTCAAACTTGGTCATAATCATTATCAGGGTATCTAGTTAAAAAAATATGTCAGATGCAGCCACCTGCCAACCAACGGTGCCGAAATAATTGAAAATAGAACATAGGGATAAAGTGAAGTTTTTGGCTTATATGTTGGAAACTAGAGCATGTAAAGCAAATTTGACGTAGATAAAATGTTAAGATAGTTTTGTCCTAAAATTTTCAGACAAGTTTTTAACTTGTATCTCTGAAACTAGAGCAACAGTATTACGGTTGCATCATTTCATGCATGAATTGTAAATAAAAAAATTATGTGAGCGATGCAAGCTCTTTGGAGCATCTAGTTTTAGTTGTACTGTTACACCACTCTCCCCGGTATTGTTTAGGTTTTGACACCGGCAAACATGTTTAACCGTCCCATGTGGCATATTATGCATGTTTCTATCGCAAGTCAGGATTATGTAATTCAGTGATGTAGTTTGTTACTTTGTACCATATTTATTTTTGATGAGTGTTTTGTACATAAATCAAGCTGATAGTTTTCTCGTTTGATTTGTTTTCTTTTATCATTTCAAAGCCTTTTATAAATGAATCCGCGGTTTGAGTTTGCTCTCTGGCGGAGAGTCATGTCATTGACTTTTTATTTTTATAATGATATAAATATGCCTCTTTTATACTTTTCTACCATATAGAGATGTGGAAAATCAGCCTTTACACATGATTCGCTTAAGTTCATCTATATGATGTTATTATCAAAATCCTAATAACTTATTTCGGTATACTGTTAGGTATTTATGTATATAGTAAACAAACCTTAGGCTACCTTGCTAAACAAAGCCTTAAATAGCAAAATTACAATATTTGTTTCGGGAAGCAATCATATTCGGGTTGACTATTTTAAAATTCTTCTAAATACGCTGCTCATAATGACTTAAATAGAGATAAATATTAATAAAAAAAAACACCATGCGCTTCAGCGGAAAAATAATCTTAAGTCATGTTGCATCACTTGAACATTGTAATAAGTATCACTGGAATATATATGCAATAAGTTTCCGGTAGTCACAGTCTTAAGTGTCGTATTTCAATACATATAACACGTTATACCAAGAAACGCGTGCTATATGCTATAATTGTTTTTTTTTAACAAAAGAATAACTCTATTCATATCTTTATAGAAATATATACAAAGTAAAACATATTTCTTCTGTGTTTTATATGTTTACTACACGTATAAAACATATTTTTTTGTTAAAATGGACGATTTATGCCGAGGTTGATTTTTGTTACTGCTCGAATATTAAATATCATTACTTTGTAGAATGCTCAACGGTGACAACCATTACACCAACAACAAGCGGCGTATCAACATTGACATCAAACGTGACAGCTGAATCAAATGAAGAAGACGATTCCCTATCAACTGACGCACAGTCGACAACCAATACACCAACCACACGCGACAGGTCAACATCAACAAAAAAGCTTACATCTGAATCTACTATAACATCTGACTCAACATCAACTTATAAAACGATGACAACTTATATACCAACCACTAACGACATATTAACATTGACATCAAAAGTATCAACTGAATCAACTAAAACAGGTAAATCCCAATCAACGGAATCGACAACTTATATACCAACCACAATCGAAATATCAACATTAACACCTGAACTGACAGCTGAGGTAACTATAGCAGGTAATTCACCATCAACTGACAGAACGTTGACAACTTATACACCAACCACAAACGACATATCTACATTGACATCAAAAGTATCAACTGGATCAACTGAAACAGGTAAATCCTCATCAACGGAAATTTCAACTAATACACCAATCACAAACGACATATCTACATTGACATCAAAAGTATCAACTGGATCAACTGAAACAAGTAAATCCTCATCAACGGAAACTACAACTAATACACCAATCACAAACGAAATATCTACATTGACATCAACAGTATCAACTGAATCAACTGAAACAGGTAAATCCTCATCAACGGAAACTACAACTAATACACCAATCACAAACGACATATCTACATTGACATCAACAGTATCAACTGGATCAACTGAAACAGGTAAATCCTCATCAACGGAAACTACAACTAATACACCAATCACAAACGAAATATCTACATTGACATCAAAAGTATCAACTGGATCAACTGAAACAGGTAAATCCTCATCAACGGAAACTTCAACTAATACACCAATCACAAACGACATATCTACATTGACATCAAAAGTATCAACTGGATCAACTGAAACAAGTAAATCCTCATCAACGGAAACTACAACTAATGCACCAATCACAAACGAAATATCTACATTGCCATCAAAAGTATCAACTGGATCAACTGAAACAGGTAAATCCTCATCAACGGAAACTACAACTTATTTACCAAACACAACGAAATATCTACATTGCCATCAAAAGTATCAAGAGGATCAACTGAAACAAGTAAATCCTCATCAACGGAAACTACAACTAGTGCACCAATCACAAACGACATATCTACATTGCCATCAAAAGTATCAACTGGATCAACTGAAACAAGTAGATCCTCATCAACGGAAACTACAACTTATTTACCAATCACAAACGAAATATCTACATTGCCATCAAAAGTCTCAACTGGATCAACTGAAACAAGTAAATCCTCATCAACGGAAACTACAACTAATGCACCAATCACAAACGACATATCTACATTGCCATCAAAAGTATCAACTGGATCAACTGAAACAAGTAAATCCTCATCAACGGAAACTACAACTTATTTACCAATCACAAACGAAATAATTAAATTGTTATCAAAAGTATCAACTGGATCAACTGAAACAGGTACATCCTCATCAACGGAAACTACATATAATGCACCAATCACAAACGACATATCTAAATTGACATCAAAAGTATCAACTGGATCAACGGAAACTACATATAATGCACCAATCACAAACGACATATCTATATTGACATCAAAAGTATCAACTGGATCAACGGAAACTACATATAATGCACCAATCACAATCGACATATCTATATTGACATCAAAAGTATCAACTGGATCAACGGAAACTACAACTAATACAGCAACCACAAACGACATATCTACATTTACATCAAAAGTATCAACAGTAACAGGTAAATCCCCATCAACAACAAGCGACATATCAACATCAACAACAAAAGAGACAAATGAAGCAACTATGAAAACAAGCTCACCGTCAGCTACCTACATCCAAGAATTTACCATTAATGCAACAGTAGAAAGTAACAACTGCATCTGTCCCTGTGCAAATGTTTTGCCCTATAATATCACTCTCTGGACGAAAGAAGAACTAGTTAAAAAACTGAAATTGTTAAAGAGTATAATTTCTGTAGACAAGAAGGAAACTAACATGTACAAAGGAACTAAAAAGTCTGCATATGATCCCCGAAAATCTTCAAGATATATTGGTCTATGTGGCGTCATTGTACTGGTATTTCCTGTTATATTTGTTTTAGTTTTTGATATTCTACGGACTTTTAAATAGTTGCCACAGTTTGTTTCTTTATAATTATTCAAATCTATAAACGCATGATTTAAGAAAGTTTTGTTATAAATCATGTCAATACCGAATTACTTACTTATCAAGTTATGACACCCTCATGAATTACCAGTCATACAGCAAAGTTATCGACCCAGCACTGAATAAAAATAGAAAAAAATGAAAACATGTCAAATAATTACATGCGTCCGCAGCGTTTTTCTGGAGTTAACTTCATCAGCAATGCTCAAATACTAATTACATAAATGTATAAAACCGAAACAGTTGAAGAGCTTTACGACAACAAAAAACAAAAACAACACAAAATAGCCGAATGAACATTGATATTTTTTTTGGCTTGACAAATGAAAACAAAGATAGTATTGATAATATCAGTCATTGTTAATATTCATTTACTGACTATCACAATTTATAAGTATGTATAATCTTCAAAAAACAGTGATTCTTAACTCTGTTTATGCGCATTTCATAATTGCAAAGATCATAAATAAACTCATCAGAGATACCAGGACTAAATTTTATATATACGCCAGACGCGCGTTTCGTCTACAAAAGACTCATCAGTGACGCTCAAATCCAAAAAAGTTAAAAAGGCCACATAAAGTACGAAGTTGAAGAGCATTGAGGACCAAAGTACTAAAAGTTTTGCCAAATACAGCTAAGGTAATCTATGCCTCAGATAGAAAAGCCTTAGTATTTCAAAAAATTCAAAATTACAGGGTTCAATCTTTACCAGACAATTTTTACATTTAAATAATTTTAGAAGTCCTGGAATTTTTTTTATTTTAACTCCCGATCGTTTTGTGCAGTAATTGTGTATTTCTAAATATTGCTTAAACTACGTTTTCTTTTTATTAGTTTAAACACAGTCTATGGAAGAAGCGTATCGATAAAAACTTTTCTTATATCAATGAGCGATATTGTCTAATATCATACTGTAAATATGCAGACATTCCATGCGGAAAATGTTGTTTTCGGCAACGAAAAATTATGAAAATACTAACTTTAAAACTTATTGTTCAAATATAGAAAACAATTGAGTCTAAACATACATTCAGAAGATAGTTAGAAGCTAAAGTTTATGTCCGTGTAAAATTTGAAGTGCTATGTTTTTCTTATATACATAAATAAACAATGCGATGCTTTTAAAATATCAATGCGATACTTTTAAAATATCATAGCGGTGTTTTTGTTATATCAATATTAGTACCGATTAGTATAAATATTAGACTGTTGTACCCATATTTTGACAACTTTACCTAGTATGCCTGTTTTGTTCACGCATAGTTGTAAATATGACAGAATTGATTGGATTGTCATACACATGAGAGTTTAAGCGCTATAAAACCAGGTTCAATCCACCATTTTCAAAACTTGAAAATGCATTTATGAATCAGAAATATGACAGTTTTTATTTATTGGTTTGGTGTGTTTTATCATTTGATTTTACCATTTAATAAGGGACTTTCTGTTTTGAATTTTCCTCGGATCGGAGTTCAGTATTTTTTGTGATTTTAATTCTTAGTAGTATTGTATGTATCTTAGCAGTTTTAAGAGCATTGCTTAAATTCAAATTGTTTTTGGTAACGTCTTACAAATTTCTCAATAAGTTTTGGAAGCAAAACTAATCAAAAAGAGTTTAATAAACAATGCCGTAATCAAATAGCTAACTATCAAAATGATTGTTCACATAGATAACATTTAGAAAATTTCATAATGAACGCACCGAAATAATATATATCCGATATGCTCGCAACGCACGTATGGAAGACTTTCATTGGATAACAATGAAACTAACTTGTGACAAAGATGAATCATACTGTCCTCGTTCAGATTGATTCGACAAAATCTGACCTGTACTTTTGAATCTCCTTTTTTTTTTTACAAATTAGACCGTTGGTTTTCCTGTTTGATTGGTTTAACACTAGTAATGTTTTGTTCCTATATAGCGTGGTGTTTGCTGTGGGCCAAGTCTCCGTATTTAAGGACCTACTTTGATCTATAATGGTTTACCCTAAACAAATAATTACTTTGATGGAAAGTTGTCTCACTCGAACTCATGCACCATCTTCTTATATCTATAAATCTTTAAAATTTCCCTTTATAAATAACTGCGTTCCAGTCCTCCAACTGAACGACCTAGTAAATGTATGAATATAGAAAAGATATATACACATTTATTACGTCAAAAGATTTTTACATCTTATTTATTTGTGTTCTAAACATTTGTTTTAGTACTCATTGAAGAAATGAATTTATAACAAGCGATACGGATTTTTTTTTGCATTAAGAAAAGTACACGTATTTTTACGATCGGTCACTAGACAAAAACGGAAGTCAAATATCTGTGGCAACAATACATCGGAATACCCTCACGGTCATCGCGATTTAAAAGAGCGTCCACGCGGCGAGCTGATTATGTTCATAGAGATATCGATTTACCAACGGGAAAAGTCTTTGATATCCAAAAAAGAACTTTTCCTTCTCAATATCTTTTTCCATGTTTCGATATTACCAAGGTGGATAGGCTATAGCAGTGTGACCAGTATATTATAATCTAATAGTATGTAGACGTATTTGCAACCGCATTTAAATTCCGCCATTGGATCATAACTTCAAATAGAATTATAAAAAATAAGATGTGGTATGATTGCCAATAAGACAACTGTATACAAGTGACCAAAATAACACAGACATTTCAAACAACTATAGGTCACTGTACGGCCTTCAACAATGAGCAAAGCCCATACCGCATAGTCAGCTATAAAATGCCCGATAAGACAATGTAAAACAATTCAAACGAGAAAAACTAACGGCCTTATTTAAACAACAACAAAAAAAATGAACGAAAAACAAATATGTAACACATAAACAAACGACAACAGGCTCCTGACTTCGGACAGGCACATACATAAATTAAAGAACCTTAGTGTGCACGCTCACACACCCCACGTCCCCACATTGTCATTGGAGAAATTAAATAAGTGTAAAAAAAAAAAATCGTATAAGAAAAAATAATTTCCTGCCAATATGCACATCTAAATAATATATGTCCTTATTATCTACAAAATTTCATGAAATTCTGTTGTGTGGTTTCAGAGGAGTTGAGATGACAAACTGTTGCAGAAGTACGTTGAAGCAAATAAGTTCAAAGGGGCGTAACTCCTAGAAAAAAAATTGAATCGCAATTTCCCGTCGATATGCACAACTACATAGTCTGAAAAAATTTCGTAAAATTCTGTTGTGTGGTTTGAGAGGAGTTGCGATGACAAGAAACAGGACTGACGGACGGACTGACGGACGGACGGACGGGTCAAAAACATTATACCCTTCGCAACTCTTCGCGTGGGGTATAATAATGTTGCGGGGTTAAACATGTTAGTTAGTCGGTTAAACGATGTGATTGAAAACAGAAGACTGAACAGATTATTAACACTTTCAACTATCAATAGGGTCAAGAATCATTTTTGAAATGTTAAGTTCATGTAAGCGTTAATTTTGTTACAGTTACGAAATTTTAGTGATATTGATCCTTAAACATTAAACCGGTCATGATCAAAGTTTGTGACTTATGTTTGCAGTTTTCTTGACATGCATTGTGACGTGTCATCGTATTCATTTTATATTAGAAAACTATAGCAGTTATATTAGAAAAGTATCGCATTCATAAATTTTTGATATTAAAAAATCATCGCTTTGATATAAGACAAATATCGCATTGATATTTTAAAATATAGCAGTATCGTTGACTTATATGTGATTTTGGCGTAGCAAACAATTGAATTCATCTCAATTGCATTCCATTGAATTTGCTACATGATATTTATAGAATGTGTACATTTACAAATGATAAATCGTGCATTTATGTTTCATTTATTCAATTATTCAATTTTCTCGTTTAAATACACCTTGCTTGTTATTACATAAAATAACTCATGAAATTATACACCAGACGTATGTCGTGTTAAAAGATATCCTGTTTTAAGAAAAGAGTCATTAGTTTATACCGAGAAATCTGCCTTTCTTCGTACAAATGCTAAAATTCGTCTGAAATTTCCCACAATGCAACTCGTTGATATAAGACAATATCGCTCATTGATATAAGAAAAGTTTTTATCGTATCGCACCTTCCATAGACTGAAACAGTAAATATACTTATTCGGCGTGTTTAATACTGCATTCAAAGTATGATGTGAGTAGGCAGAGAATTGTATACTCATTTTGAATATGATTATTTGATGGACTCCAAAGTACTATTTAGCATTCTTACGATGTATCATATACTGTGTATTCACAGCGTAAAACTAGTAAAATGTGTAAGTCGCAAAAAAAACAATTATGACGATGTTATTTATTTAATTTACTTTTGTCTTGGAAGATTGAATGTATGCACTGTAGTTTGAACACAAAAAAAGATAAAAAAAATTTAAAAAGAAAATCGTATGTCCAAAATCGAGGATCAGAAATATCAATAATTTCTCCTCAAAGTACTTCTTTGATATGATATACAAATAATCTATTAATAACGAATGAAATTGCTCAAATTATAAACTTCATCGCATTATTCTACTTATTTTTTTCTAATTAGAAATTCACGCATGAACAAATTGTTCAAATACTTATAAAGTTGTTAAGTAAATTTTCATTAACAAGCAAACATATATTTCGATAATACCTGTAATCGTTTATGAAAAACTACTGTAAGAAAATGAAAATAATCGTTAATTAACCAAAGAATACACACAAGATACAATGAACTCATTCGTCGATTTATTGGATAGTATAGCAATTTAAAACTATTTTGTCATCACCCAACTCCTCCAGGTATAATTAACGTACAAGACTCACGATAGAAACAATATATATATCAAGAAAATCAATGTTATAACGATCAGACTTAACACTCTATCACACACACACTACACACATTCTTGTATTGAATTGGAAAAGCATAAATAAACATATTTATTGCGAAGAAAAATTTATATCTGTGAAAAAAATAAAAGAAATATTCATTGTAATTTCTTTTCCCTTTATATTGCATGTATGAACAAAAAAATAACTGTTAGTGGTGGTGCCCAGAATTTGGTGGGCGTTTTTGCATGTCTTTTTATATGACGAATCTTGTTAAATAAATTAGACCAAGTGGTGGAAATATATAATTATTAGGAAACGATTTTGTTTAAAAATGAAGGCAACAGTAGCATACCGATGTTCAAAACTCATAACACGATAGACAAAAACAAATCCGGGTAACAAACCAAAACCGAATGAAACGCTTTAAATACAAGAAAATGACGACACAACATTCAGATGTAACACACACAGAAACAAACTAAGCATTATACAATGTCCGATGCGAATAACCATTATTTCATATCGGTTGAGAATAAGATTATCTTATTGTATAAAAAGGGGTCACATGACATTCTTTAATCTCCAGTAATAAATTCCATCTGTCATTAACAGAACAATACGGGCCAGAAAACCGGTCGTTAATGAACTTTTACATAATATGGACCGTTGTTGCGTGGTTTACGTCTGATAATGACCGTTGGGGCGTGGTTTCCGTTTGATAATGACTGTTGGGGCGTGGTTTCTCTGTTAATGACCGGTGGGGCGTGGTTTCTCTGTTTAGAAAACTGTACCTTTTATAACACATGTTCCTGTTTTTATTTTACATTTAAGTTGTTGAATTGTTTATTATATGTTTTCGTTAATTGTAAAATTAGAAAGAACTTAATTAAAAATTTATATTATAAAAAGTTGCACTAAAATGAATGGCAGTATTACTACGACTGGTCTTCACTTTTTGCTATAGAAATCGTACAACTACTCGAGTTCGCTTTAGGCGTTTTGAATTGATGAACATTTTGCAAAATATGTTTTCTCAATGAAATAAACATAATAGTTCTTAAAAAACTGGTCATTATCGTGATACATGGACTGCCCGTAGGACAGTGGTATTGACTGCGACAGTGATAATGACCTCGCCTTCGGCTCAGTCATTATCACTATCTTAGTCAATACCACTGTCCTGTGGGCAGTCCATATATCACGATAATGATTAGTTTTTTTTCAAGAACTATTATATTAATATAACATCAAAACTAAATACATGAATTTGGGATAGAAAAGTACCGTGTAACGTCTTTGACGTTTTTTTACGTGATTGATAGATTGATGTCTCATTAGTTATCAAACCTTATCGCTTTATTTTTTATCATGACGATATATATGATTTTGAGTAAGACGGGCAAACATTGTGATATAGATACCACAAAATAAAGTATTTAAATATTTTACTGAAATTTTAATAAGAGGAACTAATCATTACATTTTTCAAAACCAGTATATATTTGTTGATTATGTACCTTTTGATAATTAATAACGAGGTTATTAAATATTTATAAAATAACAAATCAAGAAAACAATGGGCAGTTCTGACACACTGCTATTTACTTTTAATTGAAACGCAATGTGCGTATGTTCAGAAGCCTATGCATAAGGTGTTGTGTAAAAATCAATGGTTTCATTAAAAGTATACCAATAGTTACCAACTTAAACATATTATTATTTCATAGGGAAGGAAAATATTAGTGCTTGATTAAAATAAATATTTAAATGCAACAGTAATTAAACCTTTTGAGAAAATTCTTATTAATTTTGTCTCAAATAGTAAATCAATGAATATTATCTATATACTCCTACAATTGAAAAGGAGGAATGGAAACAAAAATGGATAAGTTGATAGTGTTGCAATAGTTCATGTCTGATATAACCACCCATTGTTTAAATTGTTCATTTTGAATTCAGCGTTGACAGGATATTATAATAAACCATTGGCGGAAAATCAACTTGAGATGTTTAAGATACGATGGACACATATTTGTTTGAGTTTGCTTATTGTAACTCATAACATAATGCTGTTTGTTGTATCGGTAAGTGACTTTATTATGTTAACAATTATTCTATTACTTTTGATATCGTTTCTGATTCTATTAATTGGTCCGTTGCATACATGTATACGTTCATCTAAAGGCAAATATTAAAAAGTTATTGTTATAACCTCCATGAACGAAAACGATGAATGTAAGTTATCGCCAAATATTTTCATTTGTTTTTAATATAAGTGCTTTGCCGGTATTAAATACTATCAGTAAAATTGAGTATGGAATAGGAAAAGGTACTAAAGAGACAAGAATTCGACTTAATTACAGAAAACAGCACAAGGCCACCAATGGGTCTCTAACACAACGATAAAATCACGCCGCCGGGAAGCAGGCGTCCGCTGGTCATAAAAAGATGAGTACAAGTTCTGTGAACAGTGAAAATGGATGTCAAACTGAACTCTAAAACATATAAATAAGCTTCGTTATAAACCATACATTATTCAAGACTAGCAGAGGACAGAGGATCAATACTTTGGACAGGCGCAAAAAGCGGTGGTGTTCAACATAATTTTGGTTTGTTTTCTTCACCTTCTCGCGATACCTCTAACCAGTATCAAGAACATATGTATGCACAGTATTACTCACAGTATAACTCAATTCAACAGTATGCACAGTATAACTCAATTAAAAGTTCGAGTTCGATGTGAGAGTCTGTAGGTTACAAGAGAAACGAAACCAAATGACGATGGTACATTAATTACTATGCAGTATTAAGGACTAACATTTACTAACATGCCAACTCCAGATATGAAAATCAAGCATATTGCCACCCGTTTGGTGTTTAGTAATATTCTGTCATATAATCGAAGAGAAGATTATACCCGTATCATGCCAACAACTGGTTTTCGAATGAATGGATGTGTTTTATTTCAAAATATACCATATTTAATGTTCTGAAACAGTATCCTGACTATATCCCTTCTTAATAAGTCTTTATAAAGGATTGGTTCGCTTTTTAGATGAATACCGATATTTTTGTTTTTCGTATAGAATATTACCATAAATAAAGGCAACAGTAGTGTACCGCTGTTTAAAACTCATAAATCGATAGATAATTAATTATAATGCAATTATTTTGTTTCAATGGTTCTGATTGGATGACAGTTAGCGTAAAATTCTCTATCTCCTTGTCTGTAACTAAGAAAACGGACAATTTGAATTGCTGAATAAATTGAAATGTAATTTCTACAATGATAAGCCAAAAAACTCACATGTTGCACCTACAAATCTTCTTTTTATAAAATTTCAATACATTCGAAATTCTGAAGCGGCACAGAAGACAGTGAAACGCCCGGTGTTTATGTTTGACGCCGGAAGCAAACCTATCACGTCACCTAGTGTAGGGACCAAAGAAGATAACATATTTTCGCGAAATTTTCTTTAATGAAGATTTTACGAACTTGTTTTGCATTAGAACAATGATAACTGTATTGTATTTGAAGCTTTTGCGGACGTCCATCGGTAGTTTTACTGTCGCAAATACCCGTATACCTGTCTCCGCTATTCGTCGCCAGGTAAACTAAATTTGCGACAGTAAAACTACCGATGGACGTCCTTTAAGGTTGCACTTTGTAAATACAGCTGTTGCTCAAAACACGCCTCTTTTGGGTAGTAATTGATTATTCATAGAAATTTGTTTACTGCTTCCAAGTTATGCTCTCCGTGCTCCATATCGCAGAGACAGTACTTGGCAATGTTACCAGCAAATAAACACGTGCATATTGTTTACATTGAAATCTGTGGTAACCTTTAATTTGAGGGTAAGTGTAGTTGAGAAAATTAGTGTAAGTTTAAACTCTGAGACGTTCAGGGCAAATAAACGTTGAAAATATGCTGCACAGCCCTATATTTTGACCTTTGAAAAAAATTGTGGTGTATATGAACTTTCAATTCTAGGATAAAAAAATTTCAAAACTTCATAGTAAAAGTGGTACAGTTTTAGCCGTAAACGGAGTTCCTATGGGAAATTGTATTGTCAATATTTACAGAAATGCAACCTATATAGGGTGAAGAAGGGGAACCTTCAGAAATTAATCAAATTTGCTTTATTTCATACTTTTTTAAAGAAATTAACTCAAATATGAAGTTTAATAAATATTTAATGAAGATTGATAGAATCATGGGCCTTACATATGATGACTCAGCATAAATTCACAGTTTACAGTATGCATAGTTCTCTCAAAGTCCTGGATACAAAACTAATTCGTAATATTTGCATATATGTAAGTTAAATTGTTAAGAAGTGCTTATATTTACTCTTCGCAGTCATTGAAACTCATAGATCCTTCCTGAATATTATTTATGGGTAATTTGTGTCCTTTTCGATAACCCAAAAGTAAGCCTTAATCTGCTTTTTAGTCACCACGTCATAATAAATACAAGCTAAAAAAACAAAAATATCTCCAGAAAACTTACAATAGTGTGTTCTTTTCTGAATATGTACTAAATTTTCCAAATTGCTAGAAAAAGCAGAGTGATTTAGGAAATTTAAGGCCCCCAGGTGCAAAAAACATAAAACAATAAATTCAGCTTGTAAATGCTATGATTTTATGATTTTGAAGTTATTGATATAGAAAACAATAACAATGCTTGGAAGTTATGCAAAAATCAGATGTAAGCAGTAAGCTCTACAACATTTTAAGTGAATGTATATCTCAGACTGGTATCTGCATACATACAACTATTGCAAATATGGCTTTGTTTGAACACTTCTAGTATATATAGTATTTAAATTGTGTCAGATATATGGTTACAGATAATACTGTTGTGACAAGAATTCTAAATTGACCATTTGAGGCAGAAAATGTGTTCTTTAATTGACAAATAGGCATACAGAAAGATGTGGACTGGAGACAGAGGCTGGATTGAATACTTTATATAATCTTGAAAGTTGTAATGATTGACTGCTAAACATTACATTCATAATATTCTGATATGCTTTCGATATGTTATCAAAACAGTTTTTAACAGGTTCTATGCATTTTTTATCAGAAAATATGCAAATAGGGTTAGCTGGCAATAAGTAAAGTCTTGTTTTCAAGTTCTTAAAAAAATTAAAACAGGGGAGGGGGTATAAATTGTATAGTAAAGAAAAACTTAGAGTATACTCAGTGATTTCTTATAGACTATAATTCTGATAAATGAGTATTAATGTGATAATTTTTTTAGAGAGTTTTTTATTTGAATAAATGTCTGTATAGGTTGCTCTTTGTAAATACAGCTGTTGCTCAAAACACGCCTCTTTTGGGGAGTAATTGAATATTCAGAGAAAATTTATTTTTTTATCTTTTTAACATGTAAAAGATGTCTGCATGTTGATTTATATTTATAAATGATGTCGTTGTACCGGTGATAATTTTAGTAAATGTGTAATATTTCAGTAATACACATATTTCTTTCATTTAAATCAAATCCGTTGTCACATTCAATAGCGAATTGAATAAAAGTGCACGGCCGACACTCGGCTAACCGAGAGATAGGTCGGTTAATCTATATTGAGTATGCGGCTATATCGGCGGTGGGTCTGTTAATCGGGTTGGCTAAAGTCTGTTAATCAGGTGTTATCGTGAAAATCAGTGCAAGGTCTGCATGTTTCATTGTGTAACTTTTTAATTATATTTATATCATAAAAACTAATCATGTCTGACAAAATGATTTGGAGTACTGAATCCAGTGGTGTAATTTTTTTTTTCTAGCTTCAATAAACGATCTATAAAATGAAAAGGCGAGTTACTCATCAGTAAATTTATACACATTTTACACACACAAAATGTACACAAAAATGACAAGTTGGTTGAGTTTACTTGCATGCAATCTTTTGAACATCGAAAAAAGACTGGCATTATGTTTGTTTACCATATTAACATCAATATGTGAAAAATCTACACGAAAAACTGTATTTTGGTGACATAAATCAATTTTTGATAAAAATATGGTCTGTTAATGGGTCGGATGTATAAAACTCGGTCTGTTAATTAGTCTGTTAAGAGTTATGAATGACATTACAAGTATAATTTTAATTGTTATATGGGGTGTTATCTGAATCAAGAGATATGCCAAATATTAGTGGCTAGAATAAATGGAAACAACACATGAACAATGAAACATAAGTTTAGACAATGGAATCTGAAAATTGATAAAAATGATTTTAAAAAGTGTAAAATCAGAGTAATATTAATTTCATCAAAGAATGGTCGCATATATCATGTGGATTCTGTTTCATTGATATGAATGGCACCAATTTGTCATTTACATAGTTAACAATAAAATTGAGAATGGAAATGGGGAATGTGTCAAAGAGACAACAACCCGACCAAAATAAAAAAACACACAACAGCAGAAGGTCACCAACAGGTCTTCAATGTAGCGAGAAATTCCCGCACCCGGAGGCGTCCTTCAGCTGGCCCCTAAACAAATATATACTAGTTCAGTGATAATGAACGCCATACTAATTTCCAAATTGTACACAAGAAACTAAAATTTAAATAATACAAGACTAACAAAGGCCAGAGGCTCCTGACTTGGGACAGGCGCAAAAATGCATATAAATCAGAGATAAACTTCTTAATGTTTTGATTTTTTTATTAAATGAACTGAAATATGTTTATTATGGAAACAAATACAGACAAACCATTCAACATCCACCTTTCTCTACACAACCTTGAAGGTCACTCGATAGAAAAACAAGCACGTTTGCTGACTGCGAGTCGGCTAAATGACTTACGATATCATTGGAATACATCATTACTCGAAAAATAAAATTAATATTATGCATTTATTGTGATTTACAGGAATATAAAATTTTCTTGTTGTTACCCATTAAATCAGCACCCAACAATAATATAAAAAAACTTACTAATGTCTATTTCTTCTTTAGAACCACGGTTTAGAACTTGGTATGAGAATGATGACTCGGTACAAAGGAAAATACATACCGGAAATAAACTCCTCATAGATAACAGGAATGAAATTTGATATTTGCGCCTTATATTTACGCCAGACACGCGTTTCGGCTACGAAAAACTCATCAGTGACGGTAAAAAAATGTTTAAAAGGCCAAAAACAAAAGTTGAAAAGCATTGAGGAAGTACAACTAATACCGTCGTCACACATCAGCGTATAGGTCTGGCGGGTTGAAAATCATTTACGCTGCCAATATGCTTGAAGCGTGAATTGGGCGTACTAGAAGCGTACCTAAGGCTTAACGTTTATCCGGCGTTCAAGAAACGTATGTTGGCGTATGTTGTATTTTTTTTATGCTGCATAAATATTTCCTCGGGTTGTAGCGTTCATCAAGCGTATTTACTTTCCTTTAGTGGCTAGAGGTATCCGGGGAGGGTTGATATCTCATAAATATGTTAATTCCCTCCGCAATTTTGCGCCTGTCCCAAGTCAGGAAACTCTGGCCTTTGTAAGTCTTATATGATTTTTAATTTTATTTTCTTGTGCATAATTCGGAGTTTATTATGACGTCCATTATCACTGTACTAGTATGCATATTTTTTAAAGGGCCAGCTGAAGGACGCCTACGGGTGTGGGAGTTTCTTTCTACATTGAAGACCCATTGGTGGCCTTTGTCTGTTGCCTGTTCTTTTGTCGGGTTGTTGTCGCTTTGACACATTCCCCATTTCCTTTCTCAATTTTATCTTTGTATTTCGACGTACTTCAAACTTATGCAACGCGCTTTGAACGATTGCTTAAAAGCGTTCCTATGGCGTGCAACTAACGTATACCGACTTTGTCAGTTTTCTCTGTACGTTTAGTGCGCGCTATAGTCTATCCGTCAATGTGTGCCGCCGGCATAAGGTAATCCATTCCTAAGGTAGAAAAGCCTAAGTATTCCAAAAAAATGGAATTTAACCAGCTGAATTGCAACACATGACAGATTCATGGATGTTACAGACTTTGAACAGACAAAAAAATAAGGCTGATTGATAACTTGTCGTAAATAATAAATTCATGCGAATTCGAGCGGCCAATCAGTCCATATAACGCTAATTTGAAGTGACACACCCTTTTAATGAAATGCAGAATTTAAAAAAAAAAATAAAAGTGCTCTTTCTATAAGGATACTGTTGCACCGTATTGTAATTTTTTCGTCATAAGTACATATCATTGTTTTCAATGTGAAAATATAAACTCAAGGTAGTAAGACTACTAGTATTGTCGTGGCTAAATAACTCTTAACGGACACGATTCAAATTGTCCAACCCATTAACAGACTGTATTCCCCTAATATTTATTAAAATGTGGTATAACTCAATTTATATAACAATTATGAAATATTTATCAATGACGATTGATCTTTTAGAACCAAAGTACTACTTTGTGTCCTTTAAATCATATCTAAAAATGGTTTTTGGCCTTTTATCTAAAATATTGGTATGCGTACAAGCACAAAAACCACATACTTGCACGACGCCTTTTCGTTTTACTTAAAATTGCGCAGGCTATGCATTTGTTTTAATGGTGGAAAATGTTCAATGATAGATATCATTTTGTCAGAATATGAAACTTTTCTTTTTTTGATGTGATTCTCATAATATGCCAAAAAATCTGTATATTTAACAGAGTTTAACATTAAATTGTGAGTTTTACTCTTAACAGACTTAAGCCAACCCGATTAACAGACCCACTGCCGATATAGCCGCATACTCAATATAGATTAACCGACCTATCTCTCGGTTAGCCGAGTGTCGGCCGTGAAGTGGATATAACCATCATATTAAAATCATCTCTTTTATCGTAAATTTTGGTTTTGGCTTCACATTAAAGATAATATACCGATATTCAGGAAAGGACAGTGTTCAATGTCAGTAAAATATGTATCTGAAGTTAGTTCAGCAGTGTACATACTGAAAGGAGTGGTCATTATTGAGAGCCAATATAACCACAAAATATTTAGAAATGTTTCATATTTTTATTTCATCTATTGTTTCGATGGGTCTTCGATGATTTAAGTCATAAATAATAACATTTGTAAAACTCATAACAAAACAGAAAAAGGAAACAGTAATTATGTTGTTAACATGACTTATTTATTTATGAATAATTTATTTTAGATTTAGAATCATAATTGATTTGCATAATATCATTCTCAATATGTTTATATGTGTGAAAAAAAAAGTTGCTATGAGAGGAATACTATTCTAAATACATATTGGTAAATTAAATTAAGATAAACGATAGAGCGTCACATACATAGCCGTATTTGACAACATGTTTCAACTTTTGATCTTCAGTGATGTACAACTTTGTACTTTTTTCACTTTCGATCTTTTAAATATCTGGGCGTCACTGGTGAGTCTTTTGTGGACCAGGCGCGTTTTTGGCGTATTAAATTTTAATCCTGATGCTTTTTGTTATCTGTTAATCTTGTGTTTCTTTGTCTAATATATTTATTTGTATTGTAGTCCTGTTATATTATGTTGTCATTTCAATGTTATATTTAACATTGCCATTAAAGTGGGAGGTTTGGCATGCCACAAAAAACAGGTTCAATCCACCATTATTTCCTTTAAAAATGTCTTGTACCAAGTCAAAAAGATGGCCATTGATATATTATTGTTTGTTTCTGTGTGTGTTACATTTTAACGTTGCGTCGTTTGTTTTCTCTTATTTTTTAGTGTTATTTCACATTGCCATAAGACGTGTCACGGTACTTGTCTATCCCAAATTCATGTATTTGCCTTTGATGTTATATTTGTTATTCTAGTGGGATTTTGTCTGATGCTTGGTCCGTTTCTGTGTGTGTTACATTTCAGTGTTGTGTCATTGTTTTCCTCTTAAATTTAATGCGTTTCCCTCGGTTTTAGTTTGTTACCCCAAATTTTGTTTTTTGTCCATGGATTTATGAGTTTTGAACAGCGGTATACTACTGTTGCCTTTATTTAAATACCACAAGTAATCAACAAATATAAGAAATATAAAGAGAGACATCTATGTTTTAACGAAAAAAAAAATGTTCAAAGATATTATGTTTATTATTCATAGGTCTGTTCTTTGTTCCTTTGGTATTTCAACCAAAGATGAAGAACTGGATCTTCCATCACTGTATTGGATACCTAAACTACATAAGTGTCCTTTCAAACAACGGTATATTGCTTAGTCTTCCAAGTGCTCCACGAAACCTCTTTCTCAATTATTTACATCTATTTTATCAGCAATCAAAGACGGGCTTCAAAATTATTGTTAAACTGCCTATTCTAGAGGTGGCGTGAATCAGATGTGAATACTTAAAAATTCCAAAGATCGTTTAGAGTACATACAATCTAAATCTCTTTCATCTTGGACCAGTATTAAAACATTTGACTTTTCTACTCTTTACACAAGTGTTCCACATTCCAAACTAGAAGACACATTGAAAGAGTTGGTATTACTTTGCTTTATAAAAAAAGAATGGCCAACGTAGATACAAGTATCTTGTCTTAGGGAGGAATAAATCCTACTTTGTAAAGAATCACTCTGATTTAAACAAAAAGTTCTCTAAAACCGATATTATCAAGATGCTTGATTTCTTGATTGACAACATATTTAATTTGTTACGATCTGAGGACGTGTTTTTGAACAGACTGTCGGCATCCCAATGGGAACAAACTGTGCCCCTCTACTTGTCGACTTGTTTCTTTATTATTATGAGGCTGACTTCATGCAGGAACTTCTTAGGAAGAAGGATAAAAAGTAAGCAATTTCCTTTAACTCTACTTTCCGCTATACAGATGACGTTCTTTCACTAAACAATTCAAAATTTGGTGACTATATGGAATGCATCTATCCCATCGAATTGGAGATAAAGGATACTACAGATACAGTTAAGTCGGCTTGATATCTTGACTTACATCTAGAAATTGACAATGAGGGTCGGTTGAAAACAAAACTTTACGACAAAAGAGATGATTTCAACTTTCCAATTGTGAAAGTTGTGAACTTTCCATTTCTGAGCAGCAACATTCCAGCAGCACCTGCATACGGGGAATATATCTCCCAATTGATACGATATTTCCGTGCTTGCATTTCCTATCATGATTTTGTTGATAGAGGGTAACTGATCACAAGGAAGCTATCAAACCAAGAGTTTCAAATGGTGAAGTTGAAATCATCCCTTCGTAAAATTTTACGGACGCCATCACGAGTTGGTTGACCGTTATGGAATAACCGTTTCACAAATGATATCTGATATCTTCCTTACCCTTCCGGAGTACCTGAGACCACCCCTAGTTTTTGGTGGGGTTCGTGTTGTTTATTCTTTAGTTTTCTATGTTGTGTCATGTGTACTATTGTTTTTCTGTTTGTCTTTTTCATGTTTAGCCATGGCGTTGCCAGTTTGTTTTAGATTTATGAGTTTGACTGTCCTTTCGGTATCTTTCGTCCCTCTTTTATTACTGTGTTCGTTTACAAAAGACAATTATAAGCGCTTGAATCTACAAAAAATTAAACGCACAATGAAAAATTTAATTACAGCAGACAAATTTCCGAAAGGTTTTGATAATGATGTTTTCTCTTTTCCTTTGCAAACAGTTAACATACATTATACTACAGTTGTTAATGTTTGTTCTCTTTTGGTCTTTTTTGGATAGCTGTCTCATTGGCAATCATACCACATCTTCTTTTTTATATTAACCTAATGAATAAAATGTAAAACAATGTATTTTTATGTCATAATTAATTTTAAATCTACTATATAGGCAATACATATATTTTTCAGGAAAACAATATCATGGATGTTACGTTGACCAGTCAACACAGCAGACATTGCCAGACGGGCATATAAAGTTGGAAGGAGATATGACCAACGATGTATGTCTACATTATTGTTGTGGATCTCTAACAACCGTTACATTCATGGGAACTGAGGTAAGAATAGAGACATTTTCATGGGTATTGTACATTTATTATCTTTTTATGTAGTGATAAACACCTTGCCAATAATATTTTGTCTCGTTTTATTTTAAAATTGTGTGACCTTATACATTGTTATATGTACTTTGACCATTTGACGAAGATAACAAAAAAATATTTGAAAACTTTGAACCACCTACTCAATTCGAAATATTTCGTTGGATATATATGATAAACACTAATTTTGATAAATGAGAAGCTTAAAATATTCATAATCATAGTTTTTTTAGCAGATTTTGTAGATTTGTCGCCCTGTAGTGTTACGGTTTGTCACCATAACAACATAAAAAAGTTATATAAGGAACTCATGAAAAATATTACTTTGAATTGTATCTTATAGAAAATGAGACGAAGGAGATAACAAAAATCATTAAAATCAAAGATTGAGAAAAATCGGTGAAAATAAGCTTTCTTATATATTAGTAAAAAAAACTCAGAAAATCAGAAAAGAGGGA
The DNA here is from genome assembly GCA_019925275.1 of Mytilus edulis. NCBI lineage: Eukaryota > Metazoa > Mollusca > Bivalvia > Mytilida > Mytilidae > Mytilus > Mytilus edulis. Next base: position 84,767,877 of record CM034350.1, read on the forward strand.
AAGAGAGATAAAATTAGATAAGATAAGATACGATCATTGATTGTTATTTGGTATTGACTGACGATATCAAATTTCTTATTCTTACACGATATTTGTGTTTAGATATAGGAAGATGTGGTGTGAGTGCCAATGAGACAACTCTCCATCCAAATAACAATTTAAAAATTAAACCATTATAGGTTAAAGTACGGCCTTCAACACGGAGCCTTGGCTCACATCGAACAACAAGCTATAAAGGGCCCCAAAATAACTAGTGTAAAACCATTCAAACGGGAAAACCAACGGTCTAATTTACCTTGTTTTCAAACTTTAAGGTAGGACATATGACAATTATTTTTTAAGTATTTGAAGACCACTATTTAATGTGTTTACATATTTGTTCAATTACCTCATAGAGCTATTTGATAAATATCTACATATAATAATACTCTCTTGAATAATTTTTTGACTATGTAGATGTATCGAAAACATATAATAAAAAATGTATTGATTAAGGTAGCACAATACAAAGATTTTATAACTCCAACTCCTGAGTTTTAAAATGTGTTACTTTCGTAATAATGTTTAAACATTAATAAAAGTGGTAGTTTTGGATATCTAACAGATTACTCTTTCAAATTAATAAAATGTTAGTATTATGCAACAGTTAGGTAACCAATTACAATGTATAATGTTAACTGTGTTTTAAATATTTTTTACTAAATTTCCACTTTTAAATGAAATTAGCTTCTTCATAGGTACAGTATCCAGTTTATTTAATTATATGTTGTTCCTATAGCCATTATCTACAAAAGGGTGTCTCAGATCTCAGATAGAATGTATAGAACAAATTTTACACCTATATACATCTTCTCTTATGTGGTAAGGTTGTTTACACTAATTAGAGATTTACTAGAACACACCCGCGAAGTCGCGGGCATTTAGAGCGTGGTTGAAAGTATGTAAAGTGTTGTAGAAAGAATTTTGTAAAAGATATACTGACTTGTGAATTTCAGGAAAAGTATCAGAAGTAATAGGTACTTGGGGACAGGAAAATGTTGTTTTTTTAACCCTCCTTCTTAAATTTATTTCCAAAATTCCTATTTTTTTGTTTTCTATTAATTTCATTATGAACATACATGTAGTATATTATGAACATTCAAGTCAGGGGCCTGTAATTCAGTGGTTGTCGTTTGTTTATGTGTTTCATATATGTTTTTCGTTCCTTTTTTGTAAATAAATAAGGCTGTTAGTATTTTCATTTGAATTGTTTTACATTGTCTTTCGGGGCGTTTTATATCAGACTATGCAGTATCGGCTTTGCACATTGTTGAATGTTAATTTCGGTGTCATTTTGGACTCTTGCGGAGTGCTGTCTCATTGGCATTCATACCTCATCTTCTTTTTTTGTAAAAAAACTTAATGACTGGAGAATTTCAGAAAAGGTATCAAAAGTCATAGGTAATTTGGGACTGGATAATTGTTTTTCTAGACCGGCTCCTCCTTTTTCCACAAAAGAAATCCTTTTTTTTTGTTAGTTCTCTATTATTTTTAATGACATATGGATAATTTTAGCGCTTATCTGTATATTATGAACATTAGTAAAAGGTGGGATTGCACCGGGAGTGGTCCTGATCCCGATATCCCGGTCTTAAGAACATGAAATCCCGAGGTTCCGAATTTAATATAAATTAAATATCTCGACATCCTGAAATTGGAAAAAAGAAATTTTCGGATCCCGAAATGGTCAATCCTGAAATTTCGATCTTAAAAACACCCGTTACCGACGTCGCGAAAAGGGTCCTGCTTCATTTATTACTATGCATAAAGTGTATTTTCTTTTAAATTCAATTCTCAGTTTAATAATCGATCCACGGCGGTCATTGATATATTATACAGACACTCTCTATTTAATAAACTCTGTGACCGCCGTGGATAGTTAACTTGAAAATGGTATCAGACAGAAAATACACTTTATTCCTAGTATATGTATTTGTTTCAAAGTATACAATAAACGCAAACCGGAAGTCTAATCTGACTTAAAATTTCGTCCAATGACGGAAACATATCCGGACGCCTTTTTTCTCGTTTTTTCCCCAAAATAACTCAATCTGGAATATCATATGAATGGATGACAAATGCGATTATGCACTGTACATATAGGACACAAAGACATGAAGATTAATTTATTGTGGAAAGAAGAGAAGCGACACCCAAAATGAGGTCTTCTCGTTTAATAGTATAGATGAGATAATGGAATACCAAAAGGATAATTTGAGACACCCTTCTGAAGCCCATGATGTGATGATTAAGATTTCTGTAAAAAAAATCTATAGTTAAAAAGATTATAGAGCTAAATTCATTCGGGTGGACTGACCCAGATTTTGCCACTAATTACATAATAATTGACTACATAATGATTGCATAATAAAAAAATTGCAACCTTTTTAAAAGATCAATCTTATAATTATCTATATATACCTCTCTTATTATTTTCTATGCATTAATAAGAAAGTTGCAGCATATTAAAAGTAAGTGATAGGAAGTTGAAAAGTCTTTGTATTGTGCTACCTTAAGTGTTGCTGATTGCTATAACTAATTGAAAAGAAATAACACAAAACAAGTGATAACATAACATAATGATAACTCGAGCATCACGACGCTTGTCACTTGTGGAGCAAAATATGCGCCTGAGATCACCCCAATATTTTTATGAGATGTTATGTAGCTCAGTTGTTTAATCGCACCGCGGGTAAATTATCACGTTGTGATTGGTTTAACGCCGTCACGTGGTGATACCGTAGGGGGTTAGTAAGTTTCACAGGGGGTTCGTGACGCGGTAATGGTGACGTCATATATTAATGTTGTTGTGTTTCGTTGTTTATTTTACAACAAAAGGCAGCAGAAAAAGTCTAGCGTGCGATAAATTCGTTATACGGTTAACTACTGACCCCTACGGCCTAACCCCTATGGATTTTACTAATCGTCTATGGATCCGTAGGGGGTAAGTAGCGAACCATATAACTTATAATGTATGCTGATGTTTGTCTTCACTTTGTTATATCGTTTTATCAATAACGTTCTCCGTTTGTATTCTACTTATGAGTTTAAAAGTTTCGTTGGTATTTTCAATTTTGCGATATCTATTATGTCACTTCTGTTTTTTAAATAATGAACAACCAAAATCCTTCTATACTTTGTAAACCATATTTCTGTTCACCACTGAAACTGTACGCCTAACAAAAAAAATATTTTCATTTACCTGTGTACATTATTCTATTTCGCCGCTCTTTGTTCAATTTTTTTTTAATCAACATTGTGTTATACATCAAGTCTACTAGTCCAGTGCATGTTCAATTGTGATAATGTATCTTTTGATTGAATTAAACCATTTCAATTGATACCTTAAAGTGTGTCTTTTTTGTTTTGTGCTGTTAAACTACTGTTTCAGATGAGGACGAAGATTGGTACATAATAAAAAGTTTAAACCTGCTGCATTTGTTTGCACCTGTCCTAAGTCACAGATCTGCAGTTCAGAAGGTGTTGTTTTTTGGTGTGGTTCATAAGTGTTTCTTGTTTCTATTTTTTATATAGATGAGATCGTTAGTTTTCACGTTCGCATGATTTTCAATAATGTGGTCATTTTAATAAATTTCCTGCTTACAAAACTTGATTTTTTCGAAAAAATAAGGATTTTCGTATCAAAGACAAAGATTGCCTTAGCCGTATTTGGCACAACTTTTTATAATTATGGATCTTCAATGCTCTTCAACTTTGTACTTGTTATAAATATTGTGATATGAGCGTCACTGGTGAGTCATATATATGCGAAACGCGCGTCTGGCGTACATGCGAAACGCGCGTCTGGCGTACACAATTATAATCCTGGTACCTTTGAGAACTATTTACACCACTGGGTTGATGCCACTGCTTTTTGGACGTTTCGTCCCCGATGGTATCAGCAAGCCAGTAGTCAACACTTCGGTGTTGACATGAATATCAATAATGTGGTAATTTTTATAAATTTCCTGTTTACAAAACTTTGCATTTTTTGAAAAAAACTAAGGATTTTCTTATCTCAGGCATAGAGTACCTTTGCCGTATTTGGCACAACATTTTGGAATTTTGGATTCTCAATGCTCTTCAACTGGTTTGGCTTAAGTAATATTTTGATATGAGCGTCACTGATAAGTCTTATGTAGACATAAAGCGCGCCTGGCGTACTAAATTATAATCCTAGGACCTTTGATAACTATTTAAACATTTATTACCTTAATACCTTGATGTTCGGTGTAAACCAAAGCTCCGTATGGATGCCCGTACTTTGAACTATACTGTATAGAAAAGAAGATGTGGTATGATTGCATATGAAACAACTACCCACAAAAGACCAAAATGACACAATCATTAACAACTATAGGTCAAAGTACGGCCTTCAACTAGTCAGCTATAAAAGTTTACCTTTACAAATTGTAACTTGGATGAGACAGTTGTCTCATTTGCACTTATACCACATCTTATTACATCTACTAGCTGATGCATTAGGAAAATAAATTAAAATTTGTAACAACAAGCATGCTTCCCAATATTAGTACAAAACAGGTATTCAATCTTTAGTTTTGGAAAAACAAATTGTCATGATGATGTTTGTTACAGGACGCAGACCATTGTTTCTGTGGCAATGAAGCACGAAGCACATATTTTGTATCTCGAAACGAGTCAGATTGCAATATACCATGCAGTGGAAATATGAACGAAATATGCGGAGGTTACTGGAGTTTGAGTATGTATATGATAGGTGAGCGATCTGTAGAATATTCCCATGGCCAATTTTATCTTCACTTTCCATATACCCAAATAGTACTGCAACAAGAGTTTCTTATTTTTAACTTTAATGGTCCGGAAGAACACACACCTAACTTATATTGCAAAATGTGTACAATAGTAAAAGTGTGGTCGTAAAAACACAGAGTGGTCACATTTTAAAATAAATTGGGTCAAAGATCAAACCTGAAAATATTATAAAGTCATCAATGAGGTAAAAATCGAGAAATGTTCTATCATATATTCATTTAAATGCTACTAAAACGATAAAATCATAAGAATATGAGGATGCAAAAACGACAAATTTGACTACTTATATCAAGAGCTCCAATTACAAAATGGCGCTTTGTCCTTATTTATGACATAGCAAATGTAAAAGTGGCCTTGACCTTTTCACATCCATTAATTTTTAGTTTGCTTATTATTTTCTACAATATACTAGAATTATTTTCTACACCGAAATACACTAGTTTATCTTATGTTAACAGTTTTCCTTCCTTTAATAAAAATCAAGCGATTAAAACAGTGTTTTAAATTTTTCTTCCATAAGGGTTTGTACTTCTGGAAATAAGTATCTGGCTATAGATAAAATGAATACTTTGTGTTTACAGAGTAGTAAAGATTATCTATAACATAAAACATACCATAGTCAACCGAGGAGAATGAGAGGTTTAAGAAAAATCAAAAGTGTGACTTGCAGTGATTAAGCGGTTGGTTTAGTGTAAAACAAAACGCGATGTAAATACATGAACATTATGAACATTGTCTTAAAGCTTATTGGAATTATACTTTTATGCGCATACCCGTCAATTGTTAAAGATAATGATAGATAATAATGCTAGTTTGAACATATATAACTTTTCTCTGAAAAGCTACATGATAAAAACCCTGGCTTTGATAAATAAGAATAAAATGTAAAAAAAAATCAGAATGTTACAGTAGGAAAGTGTTTATAAGAATCGTACATGTAGCTATGGGTCAATCTCTTCTTCGTCGTTTGCGGATTCAGTACGCGTATTGGCATTACAGCACGCGTCACTTCTTGACACGGACAAAGTTCGGTGCATGACAGATTTTGGTCAAAGCAATCACAGCTTTTTGAACAAACAGATTTACATTTGCAGCTATAAATTAAATCTTGCAGATAATCAGATGACATTTGTCCCTTAAATGTGTTGGGGTTAATCCATTTTTGTCTTCCCATTCGAAGTCTAAAGGAGACTGTTGTGGTGGCTGTGTCCAAATAGTGATCTGAAGTGAGGCTCTCATAACATATTGCAGATAGGTTGATTTGGCTAAGCTATCATCTTTTTGTTTAACATTCTTTACACGGAGTTTATTCAAATCACTGTGGTTAGATTTAGCTTTCCGCTTTTGGTCATAGAGCCGTGCAACAAATGTCCGACTGACAAGAACAGATTTATCTTAGTCACCTCTTGAAAGAAGGTCGAAATCAACAAAGTCTTCAAAATCGTCCTGTACAAATTTGTAACTTGTTTTTTTCTCGATTCCAAACAATGATGTAGTAATATCACAATCTGTTAAAGCATAAACAGCAGGTAAATCTTTACACATGACAGGGTTTAAAACACTGCATAAGTCATGTACAGAAATATACCTCAATCTTTATTGCTACTTAAAGTTCCTGTTTGAAACCACAGTTTTTGGGTGTTTATCATTGACGGAACAAAATGCACACAAATAATTAGAACAGCTGTATCTAAAGACTTAATTATAAAACGACCCGTCTTATTTTCCAAGACAAACTCTTCATTAGCAAACATAGCATGTAGCAGCATTCTAGTGTGTGTTGAATAAATCAAGGCAGTCAGATATCCCTGTGGAAGATAACATCTTCACGACAGTTGGTTCAACAAAAATACCATCTAGATAAAGTTTATCCTCTGGCGAAGTCAGCACCGGATACTGAGCACGATTACGTAGAGTAGAATCACCTAGGAACTTAAGAAGAGCCTGTTTATTTGCGTTGAAGGCCAAGACTTTTTTCCAGTCTGGTATGGGTCGACCATCCATTACGTGAAATACCTTTTGGCTCAAATTTACTCCATTTCGTCGGAATCTTTCGGTAGATTTAATTCAATGTTGAATATCGTATCAAATCAAAGACACCAAAAACTGTACCGGCATTGGCTAGGCATATTTCTGACTTTGAATTAGACAAAGAGCCAACTCACCGAAAGTGCTAAATGTCTGAACATGCAATGACTGGACTAAGGCCATTCCATCTATGCTAAGTACGGATGCAGAACGATCGTATGGTGCCAACTGTTGCTTAGTTGCAGCTTCTGCTTCTATTTGATGGAAAAGATAAGCCTTTCATGTTTTTTTGCATAGTGCCGTCTTCGTTGGAAAGAAGGGTAGGAACAGGTCAAATAGGGAGAGTAAAAACCTTCTATATTGTAATATTTTCACGACACCCTCAAGAACTAAGAGCCCAATGGAATACTACTTCTGAACTTATATATTCACTTATAAATTCTACTGACCTACACTTAATTTTAGACTTTTTCATTAAATCTTCGAAGGTTTTGATTTTCGTTTTCGATATTGGGCCATATAAGTCACTGTTGCCACCTTTTGCCATTTACAAACGATTTGACCATTTATTTTCCATCATCAAATGCTTTAGTCAGTGTTGATTTAATTTCAATAGTCGCATGCATACCGGTTGAGATGTTAATGAGTGCTTAAGGGTGGGTTTTAATATCAAAACGATTTGTCATTCGCTGTTGAACATGTTTATAACACGTTTGACATTTTCTTCGTCTCGCTGTAAAGCTGTTGGTCGCGTTTCCTCATAATTTGGTTTTTTAGGAACAGAAAATCCAGATCTGGATCTAATTTCTACACTAAACTCTGCAAGCACGTAACAGTTAAGGGATCAGCGAATTAGTGCAGGCTATTGTCTTGTAATGCAAACTATATCACCCGGTCTTTTTAATCTTTAATTATTGTCTTTTCTGTCGCCTTGTCGCTCCATCGATCCATATCTCGTTAAATTTAACTGGCTCCTGGCGAATGCCTAACTGTCCGGATGAACCACTGGTTGTATATCAGATGTTAAATTGAGCATATCTAAAATATGTACAGGTAACCATCTTGAATGAGTTACTCGGTTTGCAACAAACATGTATGGTAACATTGAGAACATTGAGGTCAAATGCATATCCCATGAACCTTCTTGTTCCGCTCAAACATTCTGAATCATAATTTCTACAGCACGTAAAACATATCCCAATACTTGAATGTTGGTGACGATTGACATCTCTACTGTCTGAATTCTTCAAGACATGGCATTAGAATAGGTCTCACGACAATCAGAGCTTCGTTTACATATTTATTATTGTCCTTGTCACTTTTGAAATTATAGACTACCTCAGACAGTAATGTTCAAAATCTATAAGGTAATGAAGCCATCAAATCATTGTCTCTGCACCATTGAAAGAAAGTGGATAACCACAAAGCAACCAACGCCTCATACACAGCGGTTTTAATCGAATAGAGCTGACCCATTGACCTTATTATATCTAAACATCTGTTCATAGTCGTATAAACTGTTGAGATATCACTTGGCTTTGCGTCTACTATTGGAGCGTTCGACACCTTAGCAAATTCATGTCTAACTTCAGAAAGAGTGCTGTTACATCCGGTCAAAAATGCAATTGTTTGATGGTCAAACTTGTCTAACTGAACAGGAACGTTATCAATATCTTTTGGCATGGAGCACAACATTATCCAATGTATTTTTCATTTTTTCAGCACATTTTAAAATGTTGTTGAAAGCATTTCGAACACGAACAGGAACTCCTCTTCGCTTTGGTTAAGTGAAAAGTAAAACAGCAGTCAAAGAAGATGCATTGTCAGTCAACGGAAACGTTTTATCTTGACTTTTCCTTACCTTAATCTGACGCAACAGACAAACCTGAAAGACTGCTCGTAGCATTGAATGAAACTTGTCCTTACCATTAATTGTCTCAATGTTAAAGTCTATATTGTCAGTATCTTCTTGTATCAAACACCTCCTTGATGATTTGAAACAATGCCCTCCGGAACATTCTGTAACAGCCATAGATTTACGAAGTTTATTTTAAGGAACAACAAAAGGTATAAAAGCGACTTTGTTGGATTTTTCATCAATCAACCAACCAATGAATTTAAAAAGAGATGCTGGCATAGATTACCTTTGCCGTATTTGGCACAACGATTTGGAATTTTGAATCCTCACCTCTTCAACATTTTACTTGTTTGGATTCATAAATATTTTGATATGAGCGTCACTGATGAGTCTTATGTAGACGAAACGCGCGTCTGGCGTACTAAATTATAATCCTGGTACCTTTGATAACTATTAACAATACTGGGTCGATGCCACTGCTGGCAGACGTTTCGTCCCCTAGGGTATCACCAGCACTGTAGTCAATATTTCCGTGTTGACATGAATATCAAGCATGCGGTTATTTTCTTAATGTTCTGTTTACAAAACTTTGAAGTTTTCGTAAACCTGAGGATTTTCTGGACTTAAAAAGAGATGCTGGCATAGATAACCTTGGACGTATTTGGCACAACTTATTGGAATCTGGATTTTCAATGCTCTCCTACTTTGAACTTGTTTGACTTAAGTAATATTTTAATGTGAGAGTCACTGATGAGTCCGATGTAGACCTGGTACCTTTGATAACTATATGTTTCATAGAAGCAACAAGCGAGGCTTCATTGGCAATAGAGTAGTCACCAGAAGAAAAAGCAAGGTTTTTGACATCACGTCTAAGAGCGTTAGAAGCTGCAAAGTGAAACACCTTGATTTTGAAAGTCTTAACATCGCATCCCCTATAGTAAGGTCAGAGCTAAGCACTATATTTGACATCCCTTGTCCCCGCTGTGTCTGAATTGTAATTGAGCTGCCATAATAGCATATTAATTTGTTCTGAAGTTTGTAAGATTGGTATGTATTGCAAGCATTCTGGGGTAAAAGTGACTGCTATATATCAAGGATGTGCGACATTAGAAAGGCCTTTTTTTTTGGAAGAATAGATCATCATTAGCAGTTGTTTCTAATGACTTGAAAGCAAGTTCGTGTTCTGATTCTTCATGTACTGTATTGTCTGATATCACAGGAGTCGACTCTAATAAATACTTCGTAATGCATGATGAATGGTAGACTGTATTTGAAAACAAAATCTTTACTAGAAATTAGCTTTACCATGGATAAACTTCAAGGTGGAAATTGAGCGCGAGTGTGTATCAAAGTATCAGGTTGTGGGGATACTTGTGGATCAGATTGATCATATATTTGGCTTTCTGTGTCTAAGGTAAACTTGCTACAATTTTGTCTGCTGGTGAATGTCCTGTAACATGCCCAATGATACACAACTCTTCCATCTAAGGAAAGTAGATTATTAAGAGAAATTAGTTGTTTTATCACCCTGTCGCACACCAAATCTCTGCGTATATCTATAACTTAAATGAAACTTTTTCCCCGACCGCTCGCATACTTATTAATTGCTCCGATGTTGTACATTGAAACACAATACATTTTCCCCACACAATATCATTTTTTCTCCTATTGGGACTAGTAGGAATAAACTGTACTGGACCACCATAACTTATCATCATCTTGAAAAATTCGTAACCAAAGGATTCGGGTAAACTTTTATAAAAAGCCAATATTCAGTGAACAAAAATATAACTAATTTACACAATATACACAAAAACACTACTGTATAAAATTAATTTACACTTAAAAAACCTAAAAAAAATCAACTTTTGTACAAAATCGTATCGAAACTATTAAAATAATTGTGGAGCAAAACGACTTTGTGACGAACTTGATATATGGTAACTATAAGTGATAGAGCTGATTGACGGATACGAAATTTCCGTAATAAAAACATGATACCAATGATGTTCTTGTTTTTGAGTTTTTACCAAAAATGTTTGGAATTGGCGTATATAAATTTGCATGCAGTATCACAATAATATATTTCCCCCTATCAAATGACAAATTATGCCTTTAAAAAGTTTTTTTACTTGTTTTTAAACAAAAAAGGCCTTAAATTTCCACCTAAAAAACTATCAACTTTAAGTTTGATTTTTCTTAATTTGGGGACAGTATTATATTTACGTCTTCATAATTCCGATGATCCTTAGTAATATGTGTATCGAAAAAACTACGAGCAGAGACTGAAATTGAGTCAAACTTTTTGTATTTAAATCTTAATTTGAGGAGTACCACATGAAGGGGCTAAATAAAAAAAAAATAGTGTGACCATAGAAACTTTTAACGAAACGGGGAAAATTAAAATATAGATATTTTTCTATCATTCAGAACAATTTCCAGCCGTTTGTTATTCCGGACTAGTAAATTCGGTAACTACCGTCTTTTTCGAGGTCAGTAGCAGTATTGATATATGAGTATGTTTCAATGCAAGAAATTTGTTTTTAAGTTAGAAATTTTTATATTTTTCGTTTTAATTGAGGGAGACTAATGCAGAAAACAAAAGCAAGACAAGACAAGACAAGACAATATTTTATTTGAGTCTCACCCCTTCTAAAACACTTACATAATATAACAATTTAAATATTACAATATAAAACAAGAGCCACTCTAAAAAGAGTTACGAGAGACTATAAAAAATGGTAAATACATTTACATATATAGTTTCATACATAAAACATAAAACAAATTAAAAGTATTCAAATGTTAAAAATAATATAAAACAGTTTAAAAGTTAAGAAATGTTAAGAATATAATAAACATTTTCTTTTCAGTAAAATATCATAGCACATTTTGGCAGGATATAAGTAAACATTTTCATCACAAAATAAAAATACAAATTTATCGTCATCTGACATACTATTAAAATCATGACAAAAAGAATTAGCATGACTAAACAACACAGCACGAAAATCTGCATATAGTGGACATTTCAAAATTACATGTTTCTCATCTTCAATAGTATCATTACAACTAAAACATATAGGTAAGTTCTGATACCGGCCCGTTTCAATTTTTAGGGGCGCAACACCACAGCGAAATTTTTAAAAAGCACTTCTATATTTCCCTGCAATAGTTTTACAAATGTAATTTTCTACCTTAAATTCTGTTTTAAATAATTAAGAAGTACGAACTTTGGCATATTCATTCAAAACCAACTTAGTATGCCATTCAGTTTTATATAAATCAATAGCTAAGCATTCTATATCCTTAATTACATTTTTAGTTAACAATATATCACAGTTACAATATGGTTCATGATTATACTCTTTAAAATTAGTCATCACTCTGAAGCACCAGTTTTTAATTGGCTTATTTCCATACTTATATGACCACATAAATACTCTTTGGTTCAATCTATCATTGTCCATTTTACAAAATCTTGACCATAATCTAAAAACCGCTGTCCATTGCTTTACATTGCATGGAATCCAGCCCATATCACCATACAGAGATAAGTTTGATGTATACTTTCCTACACCCATAAAAAAATCTCATCGCTCTGCTTTTAACAGCATTTATGCAGGAGAATTCTCTTGTTCCCCATATTGAAGCACCATAATCGATGACTGACCATACACGTTTGTCAAAAAGCTTTGTATACGTAGAGTAACAAAAACCACCATTTGATTTACATTTTGCAATCAATAACCCCAGAGCTCTACTTGCCGACTTGGCAATAGCTTTTGCCATTAAATCATAATTTAAAAATTCTGTAAGATGTAAACCAAGGTAATAATATCGTATTGCAATTTCAATATTATCATTACCCAGCATAAATGTATAAATAGACCTTGGAAAAGAAGTGGTCCAAAATGAATAATATTAGATTTACTCAAATTAACACTAATAGCAATTGTATTACGCTACATATGTAAAACATTTAAGAGCATTTGTAAGTCTGATTCATTTTCAGTAAGTAAAACAATATCATCAGCATAGAGCAAAATACATATTTTCTTTTCCTCTATCGGAATACCTATATTTAAACTTTTAACATTATTTACTAAATTCAAACTGTTTACAAAAAGTTGATTGAATCAATGCAAGAAATGAAAAATTGGATCATTATCCTAGAAATAACTATACATCTATTCAATAACATAGGAATTGCACATTGTCTACATCTACTTAATTATTTGTTGGTAATTGTCTAAATGGCAATCATACTAAATTATAAACGTAAAGCGTGTTATTTCATTCAAACATAATTTCCTCCTGTTTGTGTGTATGTTAAATAAAACAATTTTTATTTTATTTTTTTTAGGAAAAAAATGATGTTTTAAAATATTTTTATTTTCAATAGCTACATGTATGATAATAAACGTATTGATACTCCCAACCTTAAAATAAACAATCCCAAACGAGAGTCTACTTTTAATTGATCAAATGCACTCAAAAACAAAACACATATGAAATACACGTTTGAAAAAATATATTTGAAAAATATCTCAATCTAGCTTAGGTCATTTATACCTTGGATACAAAAGCCATAGCGCTTTGCATGGTGCAAATATTAATCAAAATATTTTTAAAACAGAAAATCTGAGTAAAGGACTGTTTCAAAAAAATTCGTAAAAGAAACCAACAAACATAATTTAAGGAACATCTATTACAAACATGACCTCGAAATTAAAATTTGATGAAACTTTAACAGTGAGAGTAAAGACAGAAGCATTTATTTTTTATTTCATAGAAGTGATTAGAATTTCTGCTAATCGAATTGTATTCTTCTGAGCTTTTATATCGAATAGCTTTTTCGTGAGACTCCCAATTGTTTTATCATCCTGTAACAATGCTTGTGATGAAAGACTGTTAGGATGATTACAAAACATCATCTACACATAGTTTTTCCGTCATGATTTTAAGTGAGCAATTTCTTACTATATCAAATAAACAGTATTCTGAAAAAGCCTTTCTTTGTGTATTTTGGTTTGTTGATGCTTTTCCAGTATTAAATGCGGCACAAATGTTTTCAAAATAGGATATTGGATATATGAGTAAAATAGATATAAAAAGTCATCTCGCTTTTAAACAATTCATATCGAAAAAACAATTTGTATGCTGTTAGAGCAAAACGCTAGTATAACTATGGGCGAGGAACCATACAAAAGGGAAACAGAAATGCATAGGCTGGAAACAACCAGACAAAGCCATAGCAGCACATGTTATGCATTATACAATTTAGGAGAATAATGAGAAACAAACGCGCTTAACTTTAAAAATAAGAACAAAACAAAACAAACTCGCAGTTAACAATTTCAAGGAATCCTTTCAACTAATTTTCCGGTATAAAATGTAATATCCGTTTTAATTACCAATATTTTTTTCCACAGAATGTTCAACTGATCCGATAACTTTTTCACCAACCACCAATGACATATCCACAGTAACGAAGGAGCAGACAACTAAGTCAGCATTGGCAACTATTTTCTGGTCAGCCAATAACACTTCTCCATCAACATATAACAAAAAAGCCGTCACAACAGACCATTCAAACGTGTCAAGGACAACATCAGTTTTGCCTCCAGTTACAAAAACATCAGTGTTGCCCCCAGTTACAACAACATCACAGTTAGGAAGCAATATTTCTGCATGTTCTTGCGCAAACAGTTACTGTCTGCCAATGAACAGAACTTTGATGACAGAAATAGAACTCGCCGAAAAGTTACTTGCCTTGACGAATGAGATTGCTGTTAACAGGATAGAAACTAGTTTGTACAAAAGCACTAAATCATCTGCATATGATCCCCGAAAGTCTTCAACGTATCTTGGCATAGGTGGCATAATTATTATTTTGCTTCCTTTTATATTCATTGTTATGATTGATATTCTAAGGTTCTTCAAGGACTAACTATTTATGATATTTTCTACTGGCATAATTGTTTGGCATCGATGGCCGATTGATCCTCTTTGTTCATTTGCACAAAAAGTTAGCCTGTCAACACAGATTTTGAGTTCTAGCGGGAGATACATTGTTCTCTTATTTTGATTGACGATTCTGGCCATTTATCCTGATGAATGTCTGTAGTTCGCAAAGAGTATTCTGCTATGCACAACCAGGTAGACCTGACCATCACTACATAGCCAAACGGGATCAAAGTTGAGTTAAACATAAACAATTCATCCATCAAAATTATTACAAGTACACTGTATGTACGTTCTAATAGCAAATTTAAAAAATAA
This sequence comes from Mytilus edulis, assembly GCA_019925275.1. Classification (NCBI taxonomy): domain Eukaryota; kingdom Metazoa; phylum Mollusca; class Bivalvia; order Mytilida; family Mytilidae; genus Mytilus; species Mytilus edulis. The sequence goes on from CM034350.1 coordinate 84,782,881, forward strand.
ATATCTATTTTTAAGATTATACAAAATGTTTTTAAATTTATGCAATTGTGTGATATGCAGATACTTATAATATGTACAAATATTTCAGAAAGAATAAATCTTAATTAAAAAACCTGATGCAACTGATATCCCTCTGATGGATACTTGATTATCGAATATGTTAATCAGACACAACCAAGACAAAAAATGTTAAAATCCACAAATATAAAAGAGAGAACTAAATATAAACCAATGCCTGAAAAATGCCCCCACAACCGCTAAAGTTAAAATTGCACGAGAGTTGCTATTTTTATTTAGCCCAATTACATAACTTGTGATTAAACAAATAATTGAAATGTTTACATAACTGTCTATGTGAACTCAATTTAACAATCTTACCAAAAGAAAAACGAAATTTTTAATATTTTGCAATTACTTCGTTGCGTTATTGTTCATTGTCATGGAAAATGTGTGGTGATACAATATTAACTTAAGTGGTAGACGTAGACGTTGATGATGTCGTCACGATGTTACCAACATCACGATGTGTCAGGGATGCATCAATCAAACTGATAAAGAATACGAACAAAATTCTATAGTAAGTTAAACTCAAATGCCTTATTTATGTACAAAAACTGAACGAACAACAAATATGCAACATGTAAACAAGCGACAACCTCTGAATTACAGGCTCCTGATATGGGACATGCACATATATACATAAAGTGACAGGTTTATACATGTTAGCGGGATCCCAACCCCTCCGTTATACTCGTACGAATTTTAAGTCTTGATCTCTTACATTCGCTATAAACAAGATTAACACAGATATAGGATTAGTTGCTCACAGTTACATATCATTTTCTCTTGCGATACAATATTTTATTTTACTTTATTGTACAGATTTCGTCGATTCAAACAACATATTAATACATGACAAATGACAGTGTTCCTCTTTCGCATCGTTTCTTTTTTCTCGGCTAATACCTCCAACGTCTGTACGTACAATAAACATAGCAGAAACTGTTTACATACCAATGTGATCAAATTTAACTCGACGTTACTGCGAGCACCTTAGATACTACACAATGTAACACTTTAAAATTCCAAACATTAAATAGTACCATTTAACCCCACCCGTAGCAACCGCAAAAACGTTCCTCGTGTCTTTTGCACCTAATATCAAACTTTATAAATAGTACATGCTGTTGCAGAACCAGTAGCAAAACTAGTAATACTAGTTCACATCTGTAAATAATTACTACAAATATCAAACGGGAAAAACTCAATTTTAAACGAAATAAAATATATCAACATACTTATTCAAGCGTTCGTTTCGTCCTGAAATGACACGTTAGTGCCGCCGAACATAAACGTTATTAGGCCGAATCAAGACCAAACAGCAGCATATGACTCAATATGACTCAATGCTAGACAAATACTATTTAAAGACTTCATCAAAATTTGAAATGATCAAATATTTTTTTTTAATTTATATGCAATTTCAGATGCCAAATAATAGCTCTTTCCGTTTATTGAAATATTCTCGTATTTTAAATTTTTTTAACGAAATCATTTTGATTATCTTCTTACTTATCATCTGAATCCTTTAACGGTTTAATTATACTTTTGGTTATTTTTTGCTGTTATCGGCTCTTTCATGTAAGTATAAGGTTTTAAATTTCTGAACAAAAGATACATATCTAGTCAAAAACACAGGTGAAGTAAAATTAGGTAGCATTACTAGATTTATAAACTTGACTTTTTTTTTTATCTTCATCAGAAACGTTCAAACCAACTAAACAATCATCAATGTATTTGCCCACATCATTCGAAATTGTGGGTCCTAAATGCTGTTCAATTTCGTACTTAATTTTGTCTTTTCATTTTGTTGATACGAGCATTACAACGATACTCGCGTCTAATGAACAAAATTTCGAGTTTTTTTATATATCATTTGATACTAGTATGTTTTCTTTACTTGTATAGGTTTCATAGAAGCTAATACTTGTTATCTCTGGCAGACGAAATTGACAAACAAATATTTTTCTTCATGTTTCTTCTTTTTTACAGACTGTGTAAAAAAGTACATCTTAACTCTTCTTGAAAATTGAGAATGGAAATGGGGAATGTGTCAAAGAGACAACAACTCGATCATAGAGCAGACAACAGCCTATGGCCCCCAATGGGTCTTCAGTGCAGCGTAAAACTCATGCACCTGGAGGTGTACTTCAGCTGGCCCCTAAACAAATATGTATACTAGTTCAATGATAATGGAAGTCATACTAAACTCCGAATTGTACACAAGAAACTAAAAATTAAAAATCATACAAGACTTCAAAGGCCAGAGACTGCTGACTTGAGACATGCGCAAGAATGCGTCGGGGTAAACATGTTTTTCAGATCTCCTCTAGCCAATGTAGAAAAACAATACGGACAGTAAAACTCAGTTTAATTGAAGTTTAAGTCATAATATGTAACGAAAGAAACTAAACAAAATAACAATAATACATGAATTAACAAAACATTAACTTTATAAACTTTTATTGTTCCAATCCTGCATGTTATTAAAAGGTTATTTGAACACATGATCAAAATAAAGAATATATTTTGATGAAGGTTAAATGCATTCAAGACCATTAATATTCTTGATAACTGTAAATTCAGAAATTGTTGCGAGGTTTTTTTATTGCGAAAAATACGAGTTGTAAACGCAATAATTTAAATTTGCATTTTGAAAAATTATTTAAGAATTATACAGGATTTTCTCAAAATCGTAAAATTAAAATTGCATTTTAGTTTAGAATGTCAAAATCACAATAATAAATGCATGCAATAATTATTGAATTTACAGTATATGGAAATTTTTCAACTATGGTTTAAAAAAAGTAATGTACCCGTTCATCGTGCCCGATCTGATTTTAATTTTTGAAAGGAAACGTATGTTAAGGTTAGGAGTAGCTAGTTCATAGAATGGAGATCAATTATATGGAGTAAATTAGATGGGGATTAAAGTAGGAAATGCAAAAGCGAACATAGAATTAAATAAAATTTACAATTAAAAAAGGACTTCCAAATTTTAATGCTATTTTCCTAAAATTGTTGTATAACATCTTTACCTTCAAGATGTTACGAACAAGTAGGAACACATGAAATATTACAAATAGTTACGACATGATTTGTTTTTGTCGATCTGGTACTTCTTTTTGTTCAAACTGATGTTTGCAGGTTTATATCGACTGGCGGCTATTTTAATTTACGGTATCAATTGCAGAAATCTGAAGATGACTTTACTCCAATATTATAAAGTATAAAGTACTATGATGCATTTAAAATAAAGGATTTATGTTTGTTCCCCGCATGTAGTATTTTTCTTTAAAAAATGGTTTCAAATTCAGTCCTGACAAGTAAGACTTTTGTAAAGCATAATCAAAATAAAAGTGGACCAAGAATGATCTGCATAGTGAAGAACAATAAACATTCAAACAAAATGCGCTCTTAAAGAATTCGGTATAGTAGTATACCCTACCTCACATAGGTTTCTTTGTTAAAATGTTTGATATAATTGTGTTCTCGAAGAATCATGTAGAAAAAAGTTATTGAATTTTTTATGATATGAGCTATTTCTAATGGACAAACTTTTAGCTCTTTCTGCAACAAACAAAGATTAAAATTAAAATAAATACTTCATCATACAAATATATTGTCATAGGAAAGAGCAATTGAAAACTTTTTAAAATCGTGACTGCATATCGACAACAGATGTAAAGAATTTAGATTTACAAATATCCTTCATTTACTTAATTCTATTACTTTCATTTTTCAAATGCAAAACATTCAAGTAGCTATATATAGCTTATATTGTTTAAAATGCCGTGGAATCAAAATTTTATCTGTAACAAATCGATCGACAAATGCTCTTTTGAAACTTCAACCTCAATCTTTAAATAGCAAGCGGGAAAATAATAAATGAATAAAATTGATATACAATGTACTGGGTTTAAGAAAAAATAATTCAAAAGAGTTTCCATCTTCAAAGGTACGTTAGTCAGCATATATGTAAATGATTCTTTAGTTAAAGGAAGATAAAATTGCAGTTTTATGACAGAAAATGTTCAAACACACGCAACAATTCAATGTTAATGTATGAAAATTCGACATTGAAAAGTCACATCTTGGTCTCTTAAATACAAATGAGTTTGCTTTACAGTTTTTTAACGGAAAAAGAATTTCAAAACAAGTCCCAAGGTGCAGAACATATTCTAATTACCTTTCAAATATAATGTATCTTTTAAAATATTTTGATGCAGATGATATCAAGTCAATTTTTAAGAGGAGATGATCTGTTTTTACATAAAAATTCGCCCCTTGACCTGTTCATTTAGACATATATATTAAACTATTTCCTCGTTAATTAACGTTCTTGATAATCTTAATGCAAAATGTATGAATAACGTTTCGCAGTTTTGATGTACAAGGTTTCCACCTTAAGGGCCTCCCTGAGTTAAATTTGGTACAAACTACTGTATCAATGAAAGAGGTGTTAAACGAATACTTTAAAGGCATATCAAAATAGATCTTGGTCAGTTTTCAAGCTTTAAAAAAAAAAATGACAAGACATTTAGAAACGTATCTATTGAAAACATTGAGAGCGAGCATATTTTTTTTTAGATAAAACGGGCATATTGAAAACAGTGTTGCATCATACAAATACGCACATTGATAGGCTAGATCGAATTTTTAAAGATCAAAAATGACTAACTGTATTCCTAGGTTAAAGATTATAAACACTTCTTAACATGATATGCTTTTAACTTGTCGATAACGGATACTAGACAAAAATCTGTGTAAGAGCCGATGCATCGGTGTGGGGTAAAACAAATATGACCGAGCATATTTGTAAAACAATCAACTTATATGAATATACTTCATTATTAAAGTATAAAGTAATCTGATGCATCAAAATAAAGCATTCATGTGTGTTCCAATCATGTGCTAATTTCCTTTGGCAAAGCAAAAATAGAAAAGGGTTTCAAATTCACTTCTGTCCACTAAGGGTTTTGTGAAATTGATTCAAATTAAAAGTGGACCAATGAATGAACTGTATTGTGAATAACAATAAACATTTAAACAAAAGGCGTTTTGACAGAATTTGGTGTAGTGTAATACCTAACTTCTTGTAGGTTTCTTTTACAAAATTTTTGATACAATTATGTTCCAGAACAATGATGTAAAAAAATCTATTAAATTTTATATGATATTAGCTACTTTAAATGAACAGTTTTCTAAAAATGTTCAAAAGTTTTATGCCGTACTTCCTGAAACAGACAAGAATTAACATTTGTATTTTCAAACTGCAAATGTATTTAAGAGCTTCCACTCATGCAAACTCTTCAAAAAATCTGACTGCATATTGAAAACAGCAGTAAAAAACTTAAATCTACAAATATATTATTTTATTTTTCTAATGCAAAATTTTCAAGTAGCTTATATTGTTTCAATTTCTGTGAAATTAAAAATCAAATCTGCATTAAATCGAGCTATAAATGTTCTATTGTAATTTCAATCTCAAACTTCAAATATCAAGCGGACAAATAATAAATAATTAAATTGATATGTCGTCTTTGAGAAAGTTATTCAAAAAAGTTTCTATCTTTAAGGTAGCACAATACAAAGATTTTTTTTACTTCCAATCACTAACCATTGAAATGCTGTAACTTTCTTATGAATGCATAGAAAATAATAAAAGAGGTATATATAGATAGATAAAAGATTAATCTTTTAAATGAATGCAATATTTTAATTATGCAATCATTATGTAATCAATTATTATGTAATTAGTTGCAAAATCAGGGTAGGTTCACTTGAATGAATTTAGCTCTATCATCTCTTTAACTATAAAGAAAATGTGAACGAAATCTTAATCAACACATCCTGGGCTTCAAAAGGGTGTCTCAGATTGTCTCTATGGTATTCCATTCTCTCATAAATCTCTAATTAGTGTAAACATCCTAACCACATAAAAGAAGATAATGTTTAATTAGGTGTAAAATTTGTTCTATACATTCTATCTGAAATCTGAGGCACCCTTTTGTAGATAATGGCCATAGGAACAACATATAATAAAATCAACCCTCTAGGGATACCTATGCAGAAGCTAATTTCATTTGAAAGTGGAAATTTGGTGAAAAATATTTCAGACACAGGTAACATTATAATTGCTTACATAATTGTTGCATAATACTAACATTGCATTAATTTGAAAGAGTATTTTGTTAGCTATCCAAAACTACCACTTTTATAAATTTTCAGGCATTATTAAGAAAGTTACAGCATTTTAAAACTTTGGAGTTAGAGTTATAAAATCTTTGTATTGTGCTACCTTAAAGGGTCGTTATTCAGCATATTAATGAATGATTCTTAAATTTGACAGACAAAGAAAGTGCTATTATAGTACAGAAAATTGCAGCACTCGATCAACAATCCAATGAAAACGATGACAATCGACATTGAACAGTCACATCTTATTTTGTTCTAATACAAATGGGTTTGCTTTACAATTCATTTTAATGAATGTTATTTCAAAACTATTTCCTAGATTTAGGACATTTCTATTAACTTTTCAAATTTGATTTATTTTTCAAAATATTTTGATGGCAAGTATCTACACACTTTTATTCTCAGAAGTTTTAAAATTAGGCAAATGTTTTCTTAAAGAAGGAGAAAATATCAAGTCAATTTTTAAAAAGGAAATGATTTTTTTTACATCGCCCACAAATGTGTACATTTAGACATAGAGATTCAACTAAAAATGATTCCATCATATGCAACATTATTACCTCTTGGGAATCTTAATGCAAAAGAAGGATAAGCATATACCTGATTCTGCAGCATTGGTGTACATGGTCCCCCCTCCATAAGAATAATTTTGTGCGAAGTAATGTACAAATAAAATAGGAGTCAAACAAATACTTGTCATGCATATCCAAATATATCTTAGTCATTATAAGAATATTTTCGAATTTTTTAAATTATAAACAAAGACACACATATCTACAGAATATTGAGAGCGAGCAACAAACAATATATTTGCGATAAAATGGTCATACAACTACGCAGATTGATATGTTGATTTAACTTTTCAACAACAGTTATGACTTGCTGTATTATTAAGTTAAAGATTATAAACACTTCTAAACATGATATGCTTTTAATTTGACGTAAACGTATAATAGATAATAGTATGCACAATAGGCGATGCATCACTGTGGGGGTAAAACAAAGATGACTGAGCATATTTGTACAACAATCACTTTAAAATATCAAACGAAAATTGATTACGGTTGTAGTAATTTATATTTTCTAGAAAAAGAAACATTTAGTACAGCCGACAACTTGAAAAGTTTGAATAAAGTGAACAGCAGCATCATCATTCCTAATTCTAAAATAAAACATTGTTAAAAAACTAATGATTGATACTCAACTAGGCTTATCATTTTGTATGTCACACGCACATCTTGTCTAAAAAGACTCATCAGCTCAAATTAAAAAGGTTAATAGGAGGGACATCTAAACTGTATGTTTATGAAATATACGTAGCAGAAAACGATAGTATCGTGATTGAAGATCAGAGGGAGATGTCATATTTACAAATGAGATATATGCTTAAAATTTTCCTATATTATCAAATAGGGAACTTGGAAGTGTTTTGCATAGGTAAGATATTACTAATAGTGTTTTCTAAATCTGTCATTAGCTGCCATTTATTTCAACTATTGCTCCTTTTTCACATTTTCCTTCGAATGATATCTATTTTGCCGCAGAAATATTAACTGTTAGTTATTGTGATTTCAAAAACTCTTATATTTTCTATATAACTATACTGAAAATGTTAGCTTCTTTCAAGAGTTACGGTAGTTGGTTTGAATTGATCAAAGGGGTCCATTTTTCTCTTTTCTGAATAGTGTTTGTGATATAGCTCGATACATTTTGTTAAATATTTTTCAGCAAAAGTGGTAATATGATTATTATATACAGGGACGTATATAGAGGGATAGGCAACTTCTTAACAATCCTTGTTGCGATAAAAAATATATATATATAAGTCCTTGTTATATATAATAATGAATAATAAGGTACAAATGTATAATATTGATCCTTTCTCTAAAATGCGGCCAATTAAACCCTTTCAGAAACAATTGTATAAATAAATCAAATCAATTTGCATTAAACAAGGTTGAGTCCACATGTGGAGTAGGACCTTTTACCCTTACCGGTCACCTGAGATAACCTTAGTTTTTTGGAGAGGTTCATGATGTGTTTTCACATATATACCTTCGTTGGCTTACTTATTTATTTTTGGCCTTTACGTGGTGAAAGTAACTAATCCACACCGAAACAAACTGACAAACCTAAATACCGGACAACAGAAAAATATATTAAACCGCAAACAAAATTCCGAACACTCTCTATAACCAGTTATTCTGTTTTATTTTCAGCAGCTATATCAGATAGTACCAATTTATAGTGTAATAGAGAAAACTGTTTTTATCTATAGATGTAATATTCATATTCAGAGTTATAATATTGAAATAATATGGAAATTATGCATTAATGATAAATAATGAATTAATGACAAAGATATATATACTAAAAAACTTATAAATACATACTTGAAGATACCCTGGTCTTTGGGTACTAAAATACAGGGATCTCCACCGACATATCTGTATCAGTCAAGAAATCCGTTAAAGGCATCTGCAATATTGTTGTTGAATAAAAAAAAGTCTTCATTTTCAATGGTATGTTTTGTGAACTGTTGTATTTTTACACAACTCACACTTCTTGTGAAACTTAAATACGATTCCCTCACTATTTGGAAATCTGCATTTTCTTGTATTAAATCTAGAATAACGCATAATTTTTACAGAAAAGGAGTACATTGGATGCTTTGCTGACCAATTGAACAGAACCTTGCCATACGGAAAACTTGTACTGTTAGCCAGTATGACCAATGATAAATGTGCATCGCATTGCTGCTCAGTTCTGAAGGATGCTACTTTCATGGGAACTGAGGTTCGTGTATAAAATTATGTTTTTGAATTGTGCATTGGAGATTCCGTATATCGTCAGGTTATCGGAATTCCAATGGGGACCAACTGTGCACCACTTATTGTGGACCTGTTTTTGTATTGCTATGAGTTACAATTTATAACAAAAATCAGCAAAGACCCATCGAAACAACATCTGATAAACAAATTTAATAATACTTTTAGATATTTGGATGACATTTTGGCTCTTAATAATGACGACTTCAGTATGTATTCTAAAGAAATTTATCCTGTTGAACTAACTTTAAATAAAGCTAATACTAAAAATGACCACTGCCCTTTCATCGATCTTGATATCTATATCACTAACGGAAAGCTCAATATTTAAATTTATGATAAAAGAGATGATTTTTTTCAATTCCTATCGTTAATTATTCATTTTTAGATGGTGACGTTCCTTTGTCATTGCTTGTCACCATCTAACGGTGTTTATATATCTCAACTTGTACGATTCGCTCGTGTATGTAACAATGTTTTAGATTTTAACGAGAGAAATTTATGTATTACTGAAAAAAAATTACACCAGGGTTTTCGATATCACAAATTATTCAAAACATTTACTAAATGTTATCATCGATATAAGGACATCATTCGTAAATATAGCTCAACATGGTGACTTCTTATACGTTTAGGTATTTCAAATCCATTTTGTTTATGGAAATATTCTTTATAAAGCACAAACATGTCAGTATTCACCACAGAAACTAACAAACCTTTAAATAGACTTATTTAGAAGGGATATAGTTACGATACTGTTGTCAGGTCATTAAAGATTGCATATTTTGGCGTTAATATTGATCCACTTATAGGGTCTTTGCATCGGAACTAAACACATTTATTCAAAAACCAGTTGTTGGCATGACACGGGTTATGTTCTTCTCATATTTGTTATGATGGTATGATCCAAAACCCCTACAGGAAGGATTGTGCCTGATATTCATATGATGAAATCATATTCTTTCAATCAGTTTAATTGAAGTCTGGAGCTGGCATGTCAGTTAACTGCTAGTAGTCTGTTGTTATTTATGTATAATTGTCATTATGTTTATTTTCTTTGGTTACATCTTCTGACATCAGTCTCGGACTTCTCTTGAATTGAATTTTAAATTTACGTAGTGTTATGCGTTTACTGTTCTACAGTGGCTAGAGGTATAGGGGGAGGGTTGAGATCTCATAAATATGTTAAACCTCGCCGCAATTTTGCGCCTGTCCCAAGTCGGGAGCCTCTGGTCTTTGTTATTCTTGTATAATTTAATTTTAGTTTACAATTTGGAAAGTAGTATGGCGTTCATTATCACTGAACTGGTATATATTTGTTTGGGGCCAGCTGAGGGACGCCTCCGGGTGCGGAAATTTCTCGTTGCAATGAAGACCTGTTGGTGACCTTCTGCTGTTGTTTTTTCTATGGTCGGGTTGTTGTCTCTTTGATACATTCCCCATTTCGATTCTCAATTTTATTAGATATCATTGTGCTTGCAAAGATTTCACAAAATTCACCCCAAGATATGACGGGATATGAAATGTTTGGCAATGTGACAACCAATAGACGGCGTTCAAAAGAAGTAGATAAAACCTTATTAAGGTTATCTTTTTACTTTTAACAATGAATAAAATCCCAATTAAATCATTTCGCTTCTATGTTAAATATTTATCTGGGTAGTGTTCATGTGTGGGTTCCATACTATTTAGAATTCAATGCAGGTTTATCATATATTATTTCTACTAGACGGTTTTCTTTTGTCTTCTGCTCCAGTTTATTATTTATGTTTTCTAACTATTCACAATGTTTGCCAATTTCAAGTAATGTTATAAATTTTATGAAGTATAAGCTACTTCCCATCAGAAATGTTTTTTTTCCCTGATCAAGACAGTTGTAACTAGTGGAACGGAAACTATCTAAAATTCTAGAGTCTCAGAATTAATCCCCAGTAGTTGATTAGGTTCGTGTTTTTCAATTTTTACTTCATGTAGAGTATTTTGTAGCTTTTTAACTTTGAACTTGATGGTGAATCTCATGTACAGAACAAATGCATCCGTTGGACTTTCCGTTTTCGAAGGTTATAGCCCAGTGCTTCAGCGTATTTTGAATTATTCGAACAAATATGACAAATATGAACCAAAGACAACCACTGAGCTACAATCTCCTGACATAGGAAAGTTAATTAAAGAATATAACGGAACCTTTGGACATTTTGTGACTATTTGATGCATGATCCGGTGAACAGATAGCCATATAGTAGAGTACACTGTCTATTATTTTTAACCGTATGTTCACTTCAAGTGTTCCTGTGTCGCATTGATATTTTCTTTTTCATTTTTGTTTCAATATTTCAAGGTTGATTTCTGACACAGTAAAACAATAATCACTTATTATGATAAAAACTGATTGCAGTTGTCACATTTAAATACATATTAAACCGGTTAGTTTGTCGTATTTTGGCCTAAAGCATCACTGAAGAAACATTAATTTTCGAAATGGGCATTGGTGCAGCAAAATTGATCCTGTGTATGTAAGTTGACCCCATTGATATGCAATTATTAATGATTTTTTTGGTTAATATCATAGGATAGTTTACGCTGAAATACTCGGTACTTTGAGCCTTTATCGAAAATCGTTTGGTGCTAAACAATCCCAAAAATAAGATCCATAATTGAAAGCTCAACAAATGATTAATCCTAGAAGGAGCTACACTTTGAGCTACAATGAAATTTCTTACTAGCAACATATATATGTTATCGATATACAAATCGTGCGAATGCAGCACCTCCTTAATGTACACTTTATAACAATTATAACAACGATCTATTACAGGCAGGGCACATTTGCTTTTGTAACAATGTAACTGACACCAATAGTTTCCTGCCAAGGCATTCTGATTATTGCCATATGTCATGTGTTGGAAATATAATGGAAATCTGTGGAGGTTCCTGGAGTTTGAGTATATACAAGATGGGTTAGTTATTGAAAAATAATGATTGTTAAACGTATTTTCTTATATCCACCAGACACAAAATATATTAGTGTGTCAGACTATACGTAAATGGTATTCATAATTGATTATAATTGGTGAATGAAAAAGACTATGGATATATAACACAATCGCACAAACCATTACATGTTATGTAAACAAATGTTTTGCCTTTATCTATAATGCTATGAATATCAGGGTTACCTCCCGTATACCACAAATTGTTCGACTATTTCAGGATTTAAAAACTAATAACACTCTCCCTTTATCTAATGACGACAACAACATTTCTGTGGTAGATATTTTTTTCATGCCTGTTTTTCATTAAACTGCATATTTATAGCTTACACTCATTACTAAAAGAACAAATATGAGAGGAGAAAGATACTAAAGGGATATATTCATAAGTCGAAATGCCATGAAAAAAAAAACAAACAATAAAAAACCAAAAACTGCGAAAAGACTTAAAGTACACAAAAAGCACAATAGAAAACTAAATATTGAGCATTACGAATTGCAGCAAAACCATTGAAATACCATTATATAAATTCATGCATCCGACGGGCTTTTCGTGATTTACTAGCTGGAAGATTAAAACTTTAAGTTATAAACAAGTAACTGAATAGGCGAATAGTTGTAATAGGACCAATCATACCAATATTTCGGACCTAATTTCTATTAAAAAAAACAACGGCAGACATTATCTGTTGACAAAGCTCTGTTCATTACCGGTTTACAAGTTAGATAAACTTTTGGAGGATTGCAACACAATTTCATATAGCAGTCCTAAGTATGAATTTGTTCAAATTATTATGGCATATTGTTATTCTAAACTGTTTTCCACAATTGATCGCCCTGAAGATCAGCAAAAAATATTTCATTAAAATAAAATATGTCAATTGAGGTTTTTATTTTGTAAATATTGCCGGTATTTTTAACGACCAGTCTGTTAAATTCCTGGATATTTTGATAATACTTAGCTCCTTCTTATTTGTTATATTTGCAAGAAATCTACCCCAAAATTTGTGTTTAATTATAGCCAATTGTGTTAAGATAGTAATATCAGTGAAAAAACATCTAATACATTAGATGAACAAATTTAATGAAGTATGGAACATTTGAAAAGATATTTTGATAACCTCTTAGATACATTCTCACTTAAAAAATGAATAAAAATAACGAAATATTCTCCCATAAAACAAAAAAGTGAAGAACTATTTTCTTTATTTTACATGACATATAGGCAAGTAGGATATTTGATCTTTTAACCTGCTGTAGAAATATAAATTCAAAAGAGACCATGTGAACACCTCAATCATTATTTCTCGTACACAAAAAATCCAGTTCTTTCCTGTTACCAAAGTGAATCAATTTTAAAAAGTTTCTTATGGGAATAAGGAATAAGTTCTAGACACTATTTGTGGTTTACTAGTATATCCTACAATATTTTATCAAATGCCAGTTATTGATTTTAGCATTTGCAATAAAAAAGGTTTAGAAATATATTTAAATATAGTCAGATATGTCGGTAACATGAAAGAATCTTGGGTAACAGGACAACGATAACAGGACAGAGTTGGTAACAAAAAGGATTTTTCTGCTTTATTTTAAAGTTTAAGAAAAAAATATCATTTTAGATTGGCCACAATTGAAAGATAACAACAAACAATGTCATTTATCCTTTGAAACTGTATTTGCAAGATGAAAAATCTGCCTAGGTAATGAAAAATTCTAAAATAAATTCCTTTCTGTTACTATCTACTATACTAGAATTGCATAAATGTTCTCTGCTGTTATCAAAAGCAAAAAACCTTTTTTTTATTCCATATACTGTGTATTATTTCAAAATTTATTTGATATGTTGGTGATAACTTATATGAAATAAAATGGTTATCATATAGAAGATTAACTTTTCGATTCTTCAGTGAAATTGTCTTGAACATCCTTCCTGTTACTGATGATGGTTATGCTGTTACTTTTTATCAGGTAACATGACAGAACGTAACAGAAAGGAATTACGCGATAGTTTTTGTCCTTCTTATCACATTAAATGAAAGTGTATTTCCTGTGACATATAACTTTTAAAAAGATGATATAAAAACACACTTAATGTTGTGGTGCACATTTAAAAAATATTCTCAGAAAGTGTAAGAAAAGGCCATTACAGGATATTTTTCTATAAATTCTTACCTTGGATGGGCTTGAATTTTCAAACCTGGCCGCCTTTCCAACTATTTCTTTGTACTAATACATTCAGGAAATGATGCTCTTCACAACACATAATGGGAAAATAACTCTAAGTCTTGTAAACGTTTCCACAGGTAAAAAAACCGTGTGGTAACAGGAGGGAAATCACCCCTGGGGACAAATTTTTTTCTCTTAAAATTTGCAAAATTTTATTACATGCTATAGTTATAATATAAAAAGACAAATTAAGAGCAAGTTTGTTTTATAATATATCATATATGTGAGAATCGGACGACTGTTTAATTAATTTGGATATTATTTGAATGATTCAGTTTAAAAAAAAACACGGGGGACAATATGATTTTAGGGGGGGGGTTGAACATTAAAATTACAATACTTTATCGGAAGAAATATAAAAATGAGAGTTTAATTGGCAGGGGACGGTGCATAACATAAATTAGTTAACACTGAAACTTAAAATTAAAAAAAAAGATGGTTGAATAAAAAAATAATTGCTGGTGAAGTGGGGGACATGCAAACTAGACTTTTTCAGATATTGTCTCATATATATTCATCATATACTTATAGAAAATAATGTTAGGATTGTATCCTTGGATAAAACTTATTTGTACATATATTTATTCATTAAATTTGAAGAATTGCCTTAGCCTAGTGATATGACTATTGTTATCAACTGCTTCCGGTTTATATCAACTGCTTCCGTTTCATATCAACTGTTTCCGTTTCATATCAACTGCTTCCAGTATTATCGTATGCGTTGCTGTAACTATCAATTTAAAACACAAGAGTTCAACTTGAAAATACCACTTTCATTTTTGTTCGCAGAATTGGTAAAGATAGATTAGGTATTGATTATATTGTCTCAATTTTCAGATTGTTCAACCTACACAGAATTGAAAACTATTTCACCAAACCAAAGCGACATTTCAACTGCATTCGAAGAATCAAGTAACTCACCGTCAACTCACAACAAACCAATAGATAAATCAACAGCAACAGTTGCACGTAACAATTCGGTATGCTCCTGCCTGCATTGTTTGCAAATAAATGACACTGTCTGGACTAAAAAAGAAATAGACGAAAGTCTGACTTTGTTGAAGAAGGCAATATATGTGAATAGGAAAGAGACTCATTTGTACAAAAGTACTAAAAGGTCTGCATATGATCATCGGAAGTCGTCAAGAAATATTGGAATATGTGGTGTTATTGTATTGGTACTGCCTGTTTTATTTGTACTAGCTATTGATATATCAAAGAATCTTTAAAGTTTTTTATTTTTAAAATTCCTTTATTTCCATCAGTTGCTTGTTACATTAACTTCAACACGTCCAAGCCCTTTGTGAAGAATACATATACATTTCAATTATATTTTATTAATAAATAAAACATCAATATAATAAATGTTTCTTAACATTAACTAAAACATTATCTTCTTTTAACTTCTTTGAATAACACATTCGTTTTGTAAATTCTCTAATGAATAGACAAAAAACATGAAGTCGTTTCATTTTCTGATCAGATACATAGTAGGATTTATAAATAAAAAACACAATAATAGTTATAAGAAAGTTAAAGCCAAAGTAATGTTTATCAGATATTTTATAACCACAAACAATATCATTTAATGTGAAATATTTTTCTATATTTTTTTTTGCAATAAATTATGATTTTTTTCTCAAAAAATCGTGTAAAAAAGAACATTACATAAAGTAACGTTGATTATCTTCTTCTGTAAAGCATTTGTTACATACATGTTAATCATTATCTGTTACCTTCCATCTAATAATTACTTTTTAGTAGGTAAAATGTTTTGTAAAAGTTTCCATCGATACATCTTCAATTCATTTTCTTCTAAATAGTAAAAAATAAAGTTATACAATGATTTCAAATGAAATTCTGTCTGTAATGGTAATACATTAAACAATACATTTATACCAATAGGTTTCACAATTTTTTTCTTTACTAATCTGTTATATAATAACTTATTTTACAAATAGAAAGGTCAATATATTTACCATTTATTGACAAACATTGTCTTTTTATATTGACTATACTTTTTGTTGAACTCTCTGATCTAAGACATTGTAACCAATCTTTTGGAATTGCTTTTTTAGGGATGTCAACTCAGCAATCCAGTTAGATTTATTTTCATTTTTTTTGCAAAATTACATCTTGTGAAATTTCACTCATATATATTCAGTTACCTTTTATCCAATTTTTGAAAAAAGACATTTGTTATTAAACTTAATGTATTTATTCCCCAAAATAATAATAACAAATCAGAAAAAAGGTTTTTGTTATATCTGTCTGTCCTCCTCCTAATTTTTTCCAGCTTTTTAATACAATTGTATAAAATATTGGAATATTAGGTAGATATTGATCAACTTTATTATAATCCATATTCATATAAACTGCTAGGCAATTTTTTTCCTAAGCATTGCAAGTTATTTAAAGGTATCAGTTGCCACCTGGCCAGATCTGTATTTGAGATGATATCTATCCATGATGCTTTTAGTGATTCAAAGTGACTTTCAATGTCAATTATATTCAAACCCCCGTCTTCAAAACTACCAATCATCGTATGTCTTTTAACTTTATCTGGTTTGTCATTCCAGATGAATTTGAAACATTTTCTTTCTATTTCTTTTTTTTATATTTTTCTGGACATACGTATGAAAAAAAAGAGGGACGAAAGACACCAAAGGGACAATCAAACTCGTAAATCCAAAACAAACTGACAACGCCATGGCTAAAAATGAAAAAGACAAACAGAAAAACAATAGTACACATGACACAACATAGAAAACTAAAGAATAAACAACACGAACCCCACCAAAAACTAGGGTGATCTCAGGTGCTCTGGAAGGGTAAGCAGATCCTGCTCCACATGCGGCACCCGTCGTGTTGCTTATGTGATTACAAAATCCGGTAAATAGTCTAATTCGGTAGGTCAAATTCATAAAAGGGAAGGGGATTGTAGTTACGACGTAAGGAAGATATCCGATATCATTTGTGAAACGGTCAATCAACTCGTGATGGCGTCCGTAAAATTGACGAAGGGATGATTTCATCTTCACCATTTGGAACTCTTGGTTTAATAGCTTCCTTGTGAGCAGTAACCCTCTATCAAGAAAATCATGATAGGAAACGCAAGCACGGGACTATCGTATCAATTGGGAGATATATACCCCGTATGCAGGTGCTGCTGGAATGTTGCTACTTAGAAATGGAAAGTTCACAATTGGAAAGCTGAAATCATCTCTTTTGTCGTAAAGTTTTGTCTGCCAATGAGATAGCTAAAAAGGTAAAGAGTGGTATAATCAAAGATTTGATGATCAAGATTTTACCTAAAATAGAACGATTTTGCTTTTTCCAAAGAATAAATAATTTATCCATTTTATCTATTTTATTTTCAAAATTTAATTTCTCACATTCTTCATTATTATGTCAAAATAAATCCCTAAAGCTTTCACGCGTTTCTTTAAAATTAATAAAATGTAAAGTAGCTTTTCCTGTTTACCCTTCCGTAACATTAGAAATCAATGCAAGCTTTTTATATTGTTCATTTTGTATAGTCTTTTCGTTTTCTATGTTGTATTGTGGACTGTTGACGGTATTTTGGAAGGTTAACAGTTGACGTTTTTTGCAACGACTTGATGACGTATGAGTTTTGATATCGCCTGTATCAACGAAAAAAAAGAACTCCAAGCAAAATTGAAAACGGAAAGTCCGTAATCAAAATGCAAAATAAAAAGCTTAAACACATCAAACAAATGGATACTACGCACATTTGTCATTAAATTCCATCAATCATTATTGTAAAAAACTACAAAAAAAATGAGTAGACCTAATTTTCGGTGTCACTTATTCCATGTCAAATAAAAATGAAACTCTATCTAAAAGATAGTCCGAATATTGAATTGAAGTATAACAAGTTCAGTCTACATGATATAGTTTTTTATCCTTTAAACTGAAAAAAACATTGTGCTATGCTGCTGTGTTTGGTGAACAGCAACGGCTAACTTAACCGTGGGTCTTAAAGTTAATATACTTGTGATTACATTAGGCCTTTTCAGTTACTTCAGCCCTTCATTACACTTTTTTTTTATTTTTGATTGATCATACATTTAATTGATTAATGCTTTAATGAAGATGTCAAAACATAACAAACTATCAGGTGAATACAAACTAACCTCGAAAAATTATAAAGATAAACTCGATTTGTCAAGTGAGCAACTAGGACATATCAGTCATATTCCTAACTTGGTACACGAATTTTCCAAAGCAAATGTGAGGTTTAAATGTATTAAATAGCTGATCATTCCTAATTTCTGACGGTTGTTTTTAATCCGTTATAATGACAAATCGGCACAGACTTATGTGGCAATGATTGAGACCCAGCAGCCAAACTCTGTAAACATACATCACATCTTTCACAAATTACAACAAAACGTTATTGTAGTTCGTTTGATTTAAAAAAACTGAATTTTATGCCTGTCAAAGAACTTGTTTTTGGACTAACAAAAGAATTGGAAACAGTGTGATCTTATATACATTAAAAGGTAAATACATGTCATGTTGTTAAGATCGGAATTGCTTATTTTTGAACTGCAAAACGGTTAGGAACCAGTATGCGCTAATACGACATTAAAAGTATGTTATTTTTTTTCACCACTGAATAATATATTGTTTTGACATGAAATGACTTTGAACTAAAGACAAAGTAGCCATTGATGCTTAACATTACAGAATTCAACATAGAAGTAAAGCTGTTAGGTGTTATGAGTTTAATTCCGAAACACCAACGGACTAGGACACACGATTGATAACTGTTTAGAATTTTGTAATTATCTTTAAACTGTGGTTTCTTTTTGTTTTATAAATCTTGTTTTTAAATATTTGACTTCTGATAATTTTGATCTGCTAAAACCTACCACACCTTCATCTATTATTGATTACGCGTTCTGTACCTTAGAAACCTATTGAAATTATTGTGTATTTGTTATCATGGTTATAGTCTTGAACATGTATGAAATATTTTCCACTAAACGCTATTCAAACAACACTTTTGATTGAATGTCCAAACATTCGATTGATAAGTACTTCAATAATCGACAATGAAGGAAATAAATACCCCTCACCCTAAAATTGAAATTTGATATATCAAATGTATAAGTTTAGTATCAAAAAAACTTTTGCTGCGTTGTTAATCCTAAAGGATTCTAATTAGTTCACTGGCTTGCAGACGCACCAAACACATACGCCGAGATTGCCCAGTAAAGACACAGTTCGCTCTGTAGTTTTTTCAAACAGTCTTAAAGATGTTTGATCCTCTATTTTTATTAAATTTTGCCAGATTTTCGGAATCCTCTGGTTTTATCCATGTATTGCCATTACAAAAATTTTCCCACTAACCCCTACTTTTCTTTTCATATTTTTTTTACATGAAGTTTAAAAAGCCATAGTTAAAACTCTTATAAAATTCTTGTTATATTTTCATAGTTTTTGACAAAAAGAAGGTGCCAATGATAAATGTATGAAAAATATAGAGAGAGTTATTTCCCGCCAAATTTCATATGGCTTATATCTCGAAAACAAGCACACGGACCCTCCATTTTTTCTGCTTTTATTTTTTCTTTAATTATACACTATCAATTCATTACAGTCTTTTAAAAAGCTTGTTATTTTAAAACAGAGTAGCAAACAGTCTTAATCTTACAAAACTTAAATCCTAAGGTGATAGTTATTGTTGGTAAAAATAATGTACTCTTATAAAGCTTTGATTTGTTACAGTACATGAAATCCTGATTTCGTATTTTTTATTCATTTCTTGCACACTTTAAAAAAAAAAACTCCATTCACACACTGGAATTTTTTTTTAATTTGAAGACTCTCATTTCTTGTTTTTCAATAATGTAAGCAAACTACAGCTTGAGTGTAGAAAGGGAGATAACCAAGATATAATTATAAATGATGTTAAATTGATGCAACAATAGTTTACAGATGTTCAAATGTTTGAATCGATTGAGAAGCTTATTGACGTAGCAAACACACAATCTGTGAATGGCATGACCATTAAAAGGGGCAATACCCTGTGTGTCAATTGTGTTATCGTCCCTTGTTAAGCATGTAGCACCTGTCATAAAAAGGTTACACTATTTTCCTTTTTTGTTTGATGGTTTATATTTGTACTGTAGTAAAGGTTTTGAGTATTCTGTGATAATTATAAATGCTAAAAAAATCTTGATATTAGGATTATATCTCTCTGGTTGTGAAAAAGGTACCGTAGTACGGTACATTACACTATTAAAGTATTTTTTTGTAATAATTTGCACATTGTAATAAAATGCCCAATAAGATATTCTAATATACATTACATGTTATCTGTTTGTTGCTGAATAGTTTTCCAGTTTTAAAGAAAGGCGAAAGATACTAGAGTGACAGTAAAACTCAAAGATCGAAATTTGAAATATACCGACAACGCCATGGCTAAAAAAGAAAAAGGAAATCAGACATATAAATGTTCACAAGACACAACATAGAAAACTAAAGACTAATCAGCACGAACCCCACCAAAAACTGAGTTGATCTCAGGTTCTCCGGAAGGGTACGCGGATCCTGCTCCGCATGCGGCACCCGTCCTTTATGCGGGGTGTATTAAATATTGAGTGAGTATCAGACGTAATAAAAAAAATTAAAAATACAACGAAGCTAATATGCCTAAGACAAGTTCAATAAGAGAGAAGTTCATAAACATGAAAAAAGTCAATATAATACAGATCACATTATTTTCGGTATTCATTTTGCACATAATATGCCAAATCATATTCCTCAACAGTAAATTAACATGTTAAAAGCGTATGGTAAACTTTTTTTTATTTTCAATCCTTCCCGATTACGGTTAAAAATGAAAAAATGAAAATACATTAATTTCTTTACTAATTAACTTATATAACTATCGTGGAAATGGATTACCACTAAAGCTTTTTTATGCTTACTTCTGTCACGTTGTTTTGGGAAAGCAAACTCCTAAATTCCGAACTCAGTATTAAAAAACGGTACTTGAGATCTTGAATCAAGAACAAAAATCTCTTTATCATATTTTGTTATATTCATTAAATACAATGTCATGTGAGAATAGATATTTAAACAAACAACACATTGAAGATATTGTATATAAACCCTTTTACACTTTCCATACCAAAGTTAGGTTTTACTATAAATAAAGGCAACAGTAGTATACCGCTGTTCAAAACTCATAAATCCATGGACAAAAAACAAAATCGGGCAACAAACCAAAACCGAGGGAAACGCATTAAATATAAGAGGAGAACAACGACACAACACCGAAACGCAACAGCACACAGAAACGGACCAAGCAACAGACCATACACCACGAGAATAACAAATATAACATCAAAACCAAATACATGAATATGGGATAGACAAGTAGCGTGCCACGTCTTATCTAAAAAATAAGAGAAAACAGAAACGACTCAACGTTAAAATGCAACACACACACAGAAACGAACAATATTATAACAATGACCATCTTCCTGACTTGGTACAGGACACTTTTAAAAAGGAATAAACGTGGTGGGTTGAACCTGGTTTTAAGGCATGCCAAACCTCGCACTTTAATGGCACAGTTAAATATAACATTGAAATGAAAGCAAAATATTACAGGACTACAATACAAATAAAAAGCAGAACATATTAGACAAAGAAAAGCATGATTAATAGATAACAAAAAGCATCAGGTTTAAAATTCAATACGCCAAAAACGCGTCTAGTCCACACGAGACTCACCAGTGACGAAAAAAATACAAAATTGTACAGCACTGAAGATCAAAAGTTGAAAAGGTTTTGCCAAATACGGCATTGTTTGTATGCCCAGGATAAGAACATTCATATTATATAAAACAATTCACACTATTGCAAACAGTAAATTTTAACAAATGAATATGAAAGAGATATACATAAAGAAACTGAAGTAAAAACTAATTACAGAAAACTAAACCCGAATACATAACGCCCAGATATACAAGATCGAAAGTGAAAAAAGTACAAAGTTGTACAGCACTGAAGATCAAAAGTTGAAAATGTTTTGCTAAATACGGCATTGTATTATGCCCGGGATAAGAACACTATTATATAGAACGATTCATGCTATTGCAAACAGTAAATTTTAACAAATGAATGTGAAAGATATATTCATAATGAAACTAAAGTATTAACTTATTACAGAAAACTAAACCCGAATAAATGATGACAAGTTCTATAAACAAATCTATTATATTTTACCAACACATAGAAATTCATACTAATTTTATTACAATTTCTCTTTATACAAAGACAAGTTTGAGGGGATACATCAATAACTACATTAAAAATTATAAACATTTAAATGTGTCTGATGATGGAAATGTTAAACTCACTGCCACAAGGTAATAAAAAAATGTGTTCATTTCCAACAAATAGTTTACAAAAATTACCATAAAAATCAAGTAATGAATATAAAAAAAAGTTCTATTGGATCTGTATCTTCCAATCTTCAACAAGGAGTTACACATCTCGCTTAAAACATTTTTTCAAGCTAGATAACTTACACACATGATTAAAGGATTTTTTAAAGATCGAAATGCTTATTTTCTAACCGGAAATTCAATTTGAATCTACTGACACTAACAACATGAGAAACTATATAACTTTAAAAGTTAATTTTTCATTTAAGAGTTGACGAAAATTACACAGAACTATTTTTTTCTGTTGTGTATTGTTTATGAGATATGCAAGACTTTGGTCCTTGCTTAGACTTAAATCGATTTTATTGAGTCTGGTCGCATTTCAGTTTTTGAAACCCAGTTTTTTAACCGTTATTTCTCGAAAATATAACGGAGTAAAAATACTCATCATTAAGATACCGTAAAGGGTGACATATATTCTTATAAAAAAAAAAACAGTTTTCAACAGTCATTCTTCAATTCAGTTCTTATATCTGTATATCAGTTATGTACATATAACCGAACAAACATTAAAAGCTAGTGCGAATTTCAACTAGTTTACAGCAACTGTATCCCATAATAGATGAAAGGAAATGATAAGTGAAAATACAATCAATAGGTCTTTTTATCTATACCTTTTAGTTTGTTAAGATATGTTAAAAGCATGAATCGGACACACTTTCGTTTTTTTCCGTTTTCCATTTCTTTAAATGAAATAGAACTTGTGCAAATATACAAGAGCCCTTGCACTTGCCTTAACAGTAAACACATTATCCATTGAACAATAGATGCTACTTCAATGCCGTTTAGAACAAAATATAATTATTAAAAGGTACCGCTAAAATCACAGTCACGTATTGATTCCGGTTTAATACAAAGAAAAAACAAGATTGGTATTGTCAATAGTTTACGATTATGACTATGGTTATAATAAACGGTACATTCATATAAGCACTGTTTTAAAAATGTAGAAATCTTATTTCAGTGTATCTTGGTACAACGTAGTTAATATTCAAATGAGGATGTATGGTATACAGTTAGGATTTATTTTAATTCTTGTGTTAATCGACCACCAAAAATTATCAGTTTTTTGTAATAGTAAGTAATTTAAAAAAATAAATTTGTTAAGGTCTTATCAACTTTCATTTCATTCGATGAAAACTGTTTTAGCATTTCACTAACCTACAGGGATTTGTTCAAAATCAGTATAGATTTTCTTTGTACTTTTTCGTATAGTAAAGTTATGCTCTTTTCGTACGTTCTACTAGTATTTGAACCATGAAAACAACATTTTCTTTTTAATTACACCTTATGTAAGAATTCTGGGTTTTGATTGATTGATAGCCAGTGTATTTTCACCAATTTACTGTTATCACATGAATATCGTTTATTTATTTTTTAACCCCGCCGGGGTATTTTCAAAAAGGATATGCCTTTTGAACCCTCTCTGCCGTGGTCTTTGCCAAAAAATACTCTATTCGGATGGACGCTTGTAATGTCACGATCATCAATGCGTTTTTGAACATTAACACTCGGTGTAATTAAACAGATATAGCATGTTCTTGAGGGGTATTTGCGAAAAATACCAGTCTTTAGAATGAATTTCCCTCGCCTTACGGCTCGCGAAATTTCACATTCTCTCGACTGGTATTTTTCGCAAATACCCCTTCTGAACATGATATATCTGTTTGAAATCTATTAAACTGATAATTTAGTTTGTAAATTGAAATATCAAATTCAAGATCAACAATGCATTTCATCTTCAAGAGTATACGATTTTTTTTATATTTGTTTACACCAAATGAAATAAATTATATGAGTACGAATATATACGTCTAATCAAGTGACATCTCTAAGACAGGTCCACTATTATGGACCACAAGCGAAGGTGATACACAACTCTCCCGACTTTAAAATAAAACACATACGACCATACTTATACATAACACACGGTTAAACCAAATATCATATTCGTAATCGCTGTAAATATTAGCACAACAATGTTAAAGCTGTGGAAACAAATTCCGTTTGAATATTTTCTTAGTTTGAAAAAAAGTAATAGAGGAACATAAGCTGACTGTGGGACATTTGTAATAATGTTTGCCTTTCAAAACTGTCAAAATTAATATATATTGTTATTAAAATTTGTAATCAGAGTTAAAAGTAGTTGTAACGCAATTTTCTTTACTGCAAACTTAAATGTATCACACTGTGGATTTTCTGAATTTTTAGTTTCTCCTTTTTTTCTAAGTTTGATGTTGATATTTGGATCACTATAAAATATCTTTTTTTGAAGCTCATACTCTACATTTAAAATACTACCCAACAATTCCTTTGAATGTTGCAATAAAACTGAATAAACTTGGACATAAAGAAACTCATATTATTGCATAAAACCATCTCCATACTTTTTTTAAACTTATTTTAATTCATATAAACTGGATATTATCTCATGTGACACATAATCAATATTTTGTTTATTTCAAGTCAGACGATATGCTGGATGTTTTGTTGACCAACAGGAGAGGACCTTACCATACTACTTACGAAATGACCAAGAAGAAA
This sequence comes from Mytilus edulis, assembly GCA_019925275.1. Lineage (NCBI taxonomy): Eukaryota > Metazoa > Mollusca > Bivalvia > Mytilida > Mytilidae > Mytilus > Mytilus edulis. Next base: position 84,808,216 of record CM034350.1, read on the forward strand.
TGACCAACGATTTATGTCTATCGCATTGTTGTGCATTTATGAAAGATTCTGTATTCATGGGAACGGAGGTAGGTATTTATCCGTTATGGACTTTTGACGAGGTAAATACGTTATATATGGACTTGTGCAGATTAAATTGACCAAGACTAAAGTTCGAGTGTCGATATAATCTAACAGGTCCATATATAGAGTGTTGACTGAGTGAAATTTATTTATAACACATACAAATCCTTTATTAGGAAAATGACATCCAATGTTCTTTCTGTGTATTTTGAAATTGTTTTTTTTGCAAGAATGTTAACATTTTATTGAAAATATCCATATATTTTTAACAACTTTATAGTTGGTTGTTTTACCTTTCTTGTATTATGAGCGTCTGCATTTTACAATAAGCTCTTGAAATAACCTGATACACTTCCAAATTTTATTGTGTCTGCTGCGGCGCTTCCTCTATAGTTGTAATTTGTGACGTAATGACGTCATAAATCTAAAATAAGCAGATGATGGTGTATATTGACCACCAATAAACATATAAACAAAGCGTCAATATGAATTGAAAATCGAAACAAGCGTAAAATAACATTTGAAACACGTAATCGTAATATCCAATGAAAGTAGTAGAATGCTACACCCTATGTTATATTAACAGTGAAAAATTATAAAATGTTTCACAGATAATAACGGATATGTTACTTATGTCGTTACTACAACACCCTTCCCTTTTCATGAATGTGACCTTCCAAATGAGACTATTTACCGGATTTGTAACAGCATATGTAAGACGACGAATGCCATATGTGGAGCAGGATCTCCTCACCCTTCCAGAACACCTAAGATCAACCAAGATTTAGGTGGGGTTCTTGTTGCTTAGTCTTTAGCTTTAGCTTTCTTTGTTCTGTCTTCTTTATTATTATTTGTCTGTTCGTCTTTTTATCATTAGCCATGGCGTTGGTAGTTATTTTTCAATATTTGAGTTTAACTATCCCTCTGGTATCTTTCGTCCCTCTTTTATACTTGTGTCATCAATTTATCTGTTGAAATTTGCATATCAAAAAGTGAACATTAAAAACTACTATGAAAACTTTGAATTCATTTTATTTGAAGGTACAACCTTTTAAATCTATGACGGTGAAATAGATCTAGAATTCACATGAGTTATCATGTTCAGAAATTTATATTTATTTTATACATATTGACAAAATTAAGGTGAGTTGTAATACATCTTCTAAAATTTTAATGGCTTCAATAGTTTATTTTTGGCTTAAAGATATATTAAGTTTCAGAAAGCGATAAAGTAGTAAACATGTTGACAAAGAAACGCTATCACCTTCAGTTTCATTTAACATAAAGTTACTGTTTATAAGGTGAACGCTATAATGTGTCTACCCTGGCCTAGGCACATATGATATCGGTATTTGGATTTTTAAGGATAATACTGCACGAAATTTTGTTGTCATTCTGGCTGTTGTTTAACTATTGCAATTGTCTTTGTCACTTCGACCTCAAGTTATAACACACATATAAACATAATCTACAGATTTCGTGGTAGAGTGGAATGATCGTAATTCACGGGGTACAATTTATATATCTGATATATATATTTGTTTGAACTTCTACTGTTACTTTTTTGGTTTGCACCAACCCTCGATAAAGATTCGTATTTTGAGAAAAAAAAACCAGTAAAAGTAACATGGGTCGGTTTTGAGTTTAAATAAGATTTAAAAACATCTGATTAATATTATACTTCTTTTTTTAAAGGAAGGATTCCAGTGTCATTGTAGCAACAATTCCGCTAGCTCACAAAAGTTTGTACAACAAAATGGGGAGTCCTGTGATATGCCTTGTGATGGATATAAATTTGAAATGTGTGGAGGCGTATGGAGTTTGAGTATATATAGAATAGGTTAATACAAAGCAATACTAATTATATGATGTAAGATGAAATAAGTAGACCAACCCATAAATCAAACAATCAAGGTTAATAATAGAAAGGGTAATGAGTTCTAGATATAACCGGAAATAATTGATGAAAGATTGCTATGTTATTAAAAATAACAATATTATTCAACAAATATAAATATAAAAAAATAATATTGTAAACAATTCAACTTGGATAAATAAAGGCAACAGTATTAATTCCTTTCTGAATTTTATATCACAAAGGTGAATGCCAGTTTTTGGCCACTTTCATTTGTATAAAGTACTTTAAATCTACACATGGCATGATTTAGATCTTTGCAAAACATTACTTTGTCCGACATCAGTATTATTTTTTTTTAGATTGTGAATTTCATGTACACACTCTTATTATAGATACTAGTATTGAAATTTGCATTACCAAATTCTGATATTTAAAGCAAAATATAAAGGCCTTCTTTTGAGTCTTTCGATGATTATTAAGCTGTTAAGACGCGTTTAAACCTGAAATATATTCGAAGCAATGTTCAAACTTTTACTTTAACCAATGAATTTCTAAGCTTGAAATTGCCATTTGTCATCAAGGACGTAAATGTCGTCATGTTTATTTATTCTAAGTCACATTACATTACCCGTGATCTTTTTGCTCTGAATTTCAAGATTTTTTCGTCCCGATTTGTTTTAATTCGTTTTTCAAAGAAATTTACATAATTTTGAAATAACATTAACTGTACCAATTTATTTGCACATTCCATGCATTTTGATAATATATGTCTTTTCAATGTTGCTCAGACCAAATATTGAAAAATAATTGAACACTTGAATATGTTAATTTTACATGAAATTTGTAGGGTCAAATAATGGCTCTTATCCTATTTTCTTATAGTCTCTTTTAAATGTAAAAGTAAGGTTCATTAGAGAATGTTAATATATTCAAACATGTAAGTTAATTGAAAATAAAGTGCTTTTTGTTTTAAATTTTCTTTACCGAATTGATAGAACTTAACGAAATATAAAGATTTCAACAAGCTTTCCATCCTTATAAGTGACTGCCTCTCATTTAGGTTTGCATATAAAAAAGAAGATGTGGTATGATTGCCAATGAGACAACTGTCCACAAGAAACCAAATGACATAGAAATTAACAAATATAGGTCACCGTACAACCTTGTTGTCACCTTCAGCAATGAGCAAAGCTCATACAGCATAGTCAGCTTTAAAAGGCCTGGAATGACATTGTAGAATTATTCATACGAGAAAACTAACGGTCTAATTTATGTCCAGAAAATGAAGGAAAAACAAAAATGTTACACATAAACAAACGACAACCACTGAATTACAGGCTCTTGGCAAGGGACAAGAACATACATACAGAATTTGACGGGGTTAAACATGTTAGTGGGATCTCAACCCTCCCCTAACCTGGAAGTTATGTAAGGTTAAATGGAAAATAACAAGAAAAAATAACTACAAAAAAATACTGTCTTAACGAATTGATAAGCTATTAATTTGTATAACATAATTAATAAATAAAAACTGACGATATACCAAATCAGCCAAAATAGAATAATTCTGCAAAAGGAAAAACATTACGGTATTATGTACCTTTTAACTTAGTTGATAGACTGGTAAAGGTACAAAAGATAAAATTATATTTTCAACAAATTTTTTTTTAACTAATACAAACTTCCTGTTTTTAATTAGGTACCTCATTAGCTCGAAGGTCTTTTTGTTTACGTTTGTTATTTATATTCGATTGACAATGATTTTTTTATTGGTGATCATTTTGAATATCAAAGCACTTGACATGATACAAAGAAAACGTGTATAATTCTGGTAAATATGCATTTAAATAGAAAACAGCAACGAACCACTCTTACATATGTATATTAGTATGTAAAATAAAGTTTGATTTGATTTGATATTTGGTATTACTATTCTTTTTTTAATTTTTAGAATGTTCTGATACAACTAAGGCAATGTATCCAATTGATGACAATAAAATATATACAGAGACCCAATATGTACAATCAGATGCAGATCTAACAACTCATCCAGAAACCAGTTACAATGAATACACGAACAATCCCATGAGAAAATCTACGTCATCCATATCAACTTTTTCATCGACCACAACCGACATCAAAACGACAACATATCTATCAAGTACAACCACAATATTCAAGGTGTCCCAGCGTGTACAAACAGATACAACACTAACAACGTATCAAGAAAACGCAGATAGTACACCATCAGGAACCCCTGAAAAACCAGTAATGATATTTACGTCGAAATATTATGAATCAACTCTTTCACCAACCACAGGCGACATAACATCAAACAATAAGGAAAATGCGCCTTACTGCTCTTGTACAAACTGTGTTTTACAAAATCAGACACTTTTAACCGAATCAGACCCGCAAAACACATTCAATTTGGACAATTTGAGAATAAACAAGAAAGACACGAACAAGTACAAAAGAACAAAACAATCCGCATTTGATTCCCGAAAATCTTCAAGATATCTTGGTATTGGAGGCGTCATTGTCATTTTACTCCCTGTTATGTTTATTATTAGTATTGATTTTTTAAAGGTTTTTGGTGTTGCTTAAACAAACTGAGAATTTAGTTTTCGTTGCATGTTTTTTTATTAGTTATAATGACTTTTTACTAGTTGTTAGTTACTGCGAGACCTCTTAGATCTGTACTAAGTGTCTTTTAGTTGTTGGAACATTCCAGTACTGATCTGATTAGTTTGTTTAACTGATTGTTATAGTTCGTTCATTAATGTATGCTGTAGTGTTACAGCACTGTTCTAGGTCATGGAAGGGTTCGGATCTCGCAAACATTTGAGCCCCGCCACATTCTGTATTGATGTGCATAACTAGGCTGTTCGTTCGTTTATTAGGCCGTTCGTTTGCCATCTTATTAGGGACTCTCCGTTTTGAATTTTCTTCGGCGTTCAGTATTTGTGTGATTTTACTTTTTTCTAGTTTGAACGATTACAATTGTGATTTCGGGCCCTTTTTTTACTGACTTCGCGGTATGGGCTTTGTTTATTGTTGTAAGCCGTACGATGACCGATAGCTGTTAATTCATGTGTCATTTGGTCTTTTTTTGAGAGTTGTCATATTGACGATCATACCACATCTTCTTTATTAGAATAGCCTGAGAGCAGCCAATTGCCATATTCGTGAATCAATTTAAGGTTTATTTCTCAAAAGGACCCAAACGTGAGTTAATAGGATGATCAAGTTTGTTGCAATATACAGAAGCATTAATCAAGCGTATTTAAACATTGTTCTCATAATTTAATTTGATACATGAAATCACAAGTATTCCAGTATTTGCATTAGACAGATGATACCATTTGGAATTAAAACAAATGTCACCAGTCATCTAATGCAGTACTGTAAAAGTTATACAAAATTCCGAAAGTAAAAAGCGTTAAAATGCAAATAAGCTTTTCATTTATTTGATTTATTTGCTGATTTTAAAACAAAATAACTAGTCTAGTCAAAAAAGCAATTGACCTCAAAAAATTTGACAGAATTTGTTTTTGTATTTTTCGATTCCAAATGGCTTTCTCTGTAACATACTAAAAGTCTACCAAGATATCTGTGCGGGAACATGGATTTTTTGGGGTGAAAAATAGCAAAATTTTACAAAAATAGCGAAAAACTGGGAAAAGCTTGTTAAACATTCATTTTTTTTATGAGAATCATTTAAAACCAAAAGTTTTACAACAGTTTATACAGTGTTTTTGAAATAAAATAATAAAAAATAGGTGTTTTTTTAATAAACATGGAATTTTAGGTGAAAACATCTGATTTTTGTTGGAATTTAAGATTCACATAGCATGAATTGATTACCAAAACAGACAGGAAAAATATAAAAAATGCTAAAAGTAGTTCATTTGATTTTCAATAATGACAAACACAATTATTTAAATCATTCCAAAACTTTACAGCAATCCCTTATTGTGAATATGATGATTTTGGGTCAAATATAGCAAAATCAATCAAAAATCGTTAAAAACTGGAAATACACCAATTTGGAGTTTAAACTGCTTTTGAATCACTCAAAAATAGAAAAATGGAAATCTTGATATAATTATTATTAGTTCAAACAAAATTCATTGTAAAACGTATAGTAAAATAACTGATTTTAGGTGAAAACTGCTAAATTTGTCTAAAAATCGTCAAAAACAGGAAAAAACTAGCTACTATTCATATTTTTCAGAAACCATTTTTTCGACAGACTCATGAATTGGTGTCATAGTTTTGTTTATAGTTGCATATACTAGTGTTAAGAAGCTTATCCGGTTTGTGGAAGTGCCATCAAAATTGGATAAAGTTATCGATTTTTGATTTCCCAACCATAATCTGTAGGATATATGTCAACTTCTTCTGATAATACACTCGGAGACTATGAAATTGCGCTGTATCTGATGTTGGTGGTAAACTTTTCACCTAAACCAATGTGTTTCTAGTAATTACTATGGATTTTAATTTTCTCCAGACAAAAATGTCAATTCCTCCATATAAACATGTTAGCGCTTCTTGTCGTGCTTAGATGGTATCTGCTTTAATGAAGCCTTGATCGTGATATTTGTGATTAAGTTTTTTTAATGGAAGTCCTTTGCCTATTCCAAAAAGCCTAGATGATGAGTAACAACCTGTTATAGAACAACCTGTTATAGAATGCAAAAAGAGCAACAAATTACAAACATCCTCCCAAAGAATCCTTTAGACTGTTCTTTGTTGCATATTTTCATTATTTCATATTTAAAAATATCTAACCTGTTTGCACTGTTGATTAACATGGTCCAAGACCACAATTGTCGTCCCTTGATTTTCGTACGAATATAGTCCTTAGTGTTGACAGTGGTTACTTGCCAATTTTTTTTTTATACCCCTTCCAAATTTATTTCTCCATGTTCAGTGCCTCATATTGCAAGTAGGGGGTGAAATTACAGTCACTGTAAAAAAATTTGGGTTCAGAATTTTCAAGGAAAGTAGTGATTTGGTCTAGCTGAAAAAGGTTAATATTTAGCCTTTCAGAAGCTGTCAAAAAATTTCTTGACGCCCTAAACATAAAATGTCCATAATTTGAGTTAGAGCCAATGAAGTTTCCATAATTTTAATATAATTTGTCTAAAAAGTAAATGTTCTAAAAGAAATGCACTACGAAATTAAAAACCAATTGTTCAGAGAACAGTTGAAGGTCTTTCCACTGATTCTAAAAAATATAACGTTTTTATACAAAAAGATATAATTAAGGGAGATAATTTTCTACTTCCGGTTCAAAATATGTTATTTCTGGTACTGGCTTATAGTTTTTTTGACGCTGATTCCAAAAATATAGGGTTTTACATACTTTTAGAATAATTTATTACAAACATTAGCTACTTCCGGTTTACAAAAAGGTCACTTCCGGTTAGCTTTATGAACGTCATATTACTTGAAAACCTAATGCAAAAAGTCTTATAGCTTTAACATGAATACATATGAGGTAAAAACAAAGGTCAAAATCTAGAACGTGAAATTAACATATGACCTTGAGATCAATTTCAAGGTCATAAACCAAGGACCTCAAATCAAAAGACTCTAGGTCTTTACTTTATATTGTTAATGAGTTTTATTACCATACGACTGATATAAGATATAAAAGGGGGAAAACTTACATCAAATGTTTTACGTACCCTTTCGACTAAAATTTATGTGTAACCACATGTCGCGACTAACAATTGTGTGCAAATATTTTGTCGATATCTTATAAGATGTCTGAAAACTAGAGATAACAAGCCAAAATCAATTTTGAACATGACCTTGACCTCATTTTCATTTTTTGAACCAAGGACCTCAAATCAAAAGACCCTAGGCCTCTATCACTTGTGGTTTTCCAGTTAGAAATACATTTCACTTATATCAAACAAAAAATGGGGAAATAACTCTCATATGGAGTGTCCAGATAGCTTCGGTCAAAATTGTTCAAATCATCCTGAGGATATAATGAGCAATTTGGTAAAATAAATTTGTCGGTTTTTTATACGGTTGTCAATATTAAGCGATTACAAGAAAAACAGTGTTCGGGGAGATAACTCTTACATTGAAAAGATTTTGGTTACACAAAGTGAGTCACAAAAGCGTAATAGCTGTTCGATATCATATACCAAATGTCTAAACGACATCTTGCGAAACAAAAACACTGCGAAGGAAAGAAAATTAGGCGGAAGAAAAAAAACAATAATAATTAAAAACCAATTGTTCAGAGAACAATTGAAAGTCTTTCCACATCAAAGAAATTATAAAATGAAGCAATTTTTTCGTATTAAGTGATTATGTGCTACTTCCGGTGAAGTTTCTTCCAGTCTCATATGAAAGCTTCTTTAAGATTGATTCCAAAAATATAAAGTTTCTATATACTTTTATCTTCTATAATAATAATATATATGACTTACCATTACTACAAGCCATGGATTCAACAACCATGCTAAAAGTCACACCATCCTTCTTTGATGATTAGCCTTTATCAACTATTTCACCTCATGGCAGTTGTAATTTTATATATTAAACAATGCACAAGAGCTAAAACAATTGAAATTTCTGTAGAATGTTAATTTTCATTCTGTAAAATATAAATTGATGATCAATTAATTATAAAGAATTCATGGACAATGTCTAAGTTGTATGTTGATGCTACTGCATATTTTTGGTAAACTAATTTTCAAATGTAAGTCATTAATGGTCACTGTAAGAATACAACATAACATTATGAAATAAACATTCACATATGTGTAAAAAACTTTATGAAATTTTCTATTCTAGTAATTTATCTTGATTAATTGATTGGATCTTTTTTTGCTTTACATCCAGTGGCAAATGTTTCATGCATATTCAGGATGACCAAACACCTAAATAACTACAATGGTCATATACAGTATTTGTTGCCAGAGCCCTGTTTGTTGTCAGCACTAAGTCATGTTTCAGTGCTGACATCCGCCTCCTACGACGGGGACGAAGGGTTGGACTTCAGGAGGCATAATTTTTTTAATTTATGTCATTCTTAAAATCAAAATTAAAGCTGACATTCGTTTAATACTGAAGATATTGTTGTTGTTTTTTTGGTTCTACATGTTGTTTCTTCGTACCCTCATTAGTCATATGGAACAACTATTTTCAGTGCCTCATGATAGCTGTAATATGTTGGAATAATTGTAACCTGTGTATCATGACATCCTTTTACATACACATGATCAATAAGAGTTCCACCTTCTGTTGTTGGACTACTAACAAGTTGTCTGAAACCTTTTGATAACATGAAACTTAATACTGTACAGCCACCTTTCAAAATATCTTGATTAAAATCGCCAATTACAACAACTCTTTCTGATAAGTCTTCCAATTTACAGATTAATGTTTCCATGTTCTCCAAAAATTTTCCTAGATTATACCTCTGGGTTCTGTAAACAGTAGCAACAAAAACATTTCTACTTGGAATCTTGAAAACTATACATTCTAAGTTTGATGTCAAGTTGCACAATTCTGTTTCTGAAGAAAGCTTGTGAAAAACACACACACCACCATGCTGCATTTTCTTTAAAGAAGAATAATAAGAATCATCTTCTTGAAAAGCTAGAGATCTGGGCAAATGAAAACCATCATATCCCACCATTTCAAAGCAACTGAATTCTTGATTAGCCCAGGTTTCAGTAAGACAAATGTAATCCGCACTTCTAAAGTCTGGATTTTGTTTAATATCTTCTGCATGAGTCTGTAAACCTTGAATATTGTGATACATTATCTGGAAAGATTGTGTATGTTCCTCTGCTGTATTCTCAATTTCAGGCAAAAATCTTGTCATTTCTGAAACACCCTTTACAATATCAGGATCGCAGAAGATTTTCTTGTCAATTTTTTCAGCTTCTATGCTTTCAATGTGTAAACCAGATTTTGATGTAACTCTGCTAAGGGCTACATATGCCTGACCATATGTGAAACATTTGTTCAGATCAACAACACATTCTTCAACTGTTAATCCTTGAACTTTGTGAATTGTGCAAGCCCAGGCTAACTTCAATGGAAACTGTTTTCTTACACAATTGCTTAAAGGAATGTCTTCACTTGAAGGTTTCAATCCAACACAGTGTTTTCCACTGATGAGTTTTTGTACCTTTGCATTTCTTCCTACTCTTTCATTGTCAAAGTGAACATATATTGTACTTGGGAGGGAATTTGGTGAGAAGTCTTTGATAGATATAACAGTTCCCATTACACCATTTACTAAACCATCTGCTGTGTCCTCATTCTTGATTAGCATTACTCTTGCTCCCTCAGCTAAAAGAATAGATATTGGGAGACAGACATCTGACTTTAAACAATGTACTTTTTTCAGAGTCAATTTCCCTGAAGTTTTGTCTTTTTGGAAATCTTGTGCCTCAATCAGTTTTGATTCTGTACATTGCTTCATTATCATCTCCTTGTTAAAGGTGTCAACCTCTGCATTTGTAGAATATATGTGCAAGGCTTCATCGGGGCTATCACCAAAGCAGTGTTGTAATGTTTTTTTATCAGATGATGACAAACTTTCATTTTTCTGCTTAACACGCAATCTATTTAGTAGTTCAGCAAACATTCCATCCTCACGTTGACGCATTATTTCATCCAACTCGGCAATTTCAAACAAGCCATTCCATAGCTGATTTGAGGGATTAGAAGGGTCATCTACATACAATTTGTCTACCCTTTTTGTTCGAACAGGTGGTAACTGATAAAAATCGCCAACAGCAATTATTGAAACACCTCCAAATAAACAATTGTCTGGTCTTTTTTTAACTTGTCTGAGTCGCTCATGAACGAAAAACAACAATTTCTTATTGACCATTGAAATTTCATCAATTATCAAGATTTGCAAATGTTCTAACTTTGATCTGAGCGAATTAATTTTGTCTTCACTAAGAGTTGCATGATCAGGTGAGAGTGATTTGAAAATTCCAAGAGCACTATGAATTGTCAATCCATGGATATTAAATGCAGCCGTTCCAGTTGGAGCTGTTAACAGAACTGTGAGATCATCTGGATTATTTGTTGTTTGTGCTAATATTCGAGTTGCTTCATATTGAATACATTTGATCAAGTGACTTTTACCCGTTCCAGCTCCTCCAGTGATAAATAAATGTAAAGGCTCTGGTGTTTTTCCGTTTGCTTTTTGAATGCACCAATCTCTTACTTTATAGAGAATTCTTCTCTGTTTCACATTCAAACTTCTTAGCCTTGGAATACTTTCATTTTTTGTGAGAGAAACAGACAGCAAATTAGTCCCAACAGATGATGAGCTCTTTTCATTCAAATCTGGTATTGATAAATCCTCCTCAATCACACTAGATACTTTGCCTTCATCTATACATTCTCTTCTATTCACTTCTGCCTCTGGGCATAACTCACACCAAGCATCTTCTTTAGGATCTTTTTCATGAAATTGCTTTTCTGCTTCCTCTAAATCATGACCATTTTTCACAAAGTCTGACATGTTTTTGATAACAATTTCTTTCACAGAACTTAATGTGTTATCCCCTTGAAACTTAACTCTTCCACATGTGAAGAAATTCTCATATGTTTGAAATAAGAGTGGTTTTAACTGTTCATCATATCTGTATGGCAAATACAGTTGCAAAATGCTTTGATAATATTTTTCTGGGGAATTTTCCGGAGAGAAACGAGGATATTTTATAACTGCAGGTGAAGTTCTTGTGCGTTTTCTAATATACCCAAGTGAGCCATCAAGTTTGAAGGTTGTGTCTTTATTAATTTTCTGTGGTAATTGTGATTCTAGAATAACACTGTATTCAGAAGTGAATCTTGCAAGACACAATTTGATAAAGATATCAATATGTGGTCTACCTTTATATCTATCAACAATGTTGTTCATCCAAGTACTATTTTCATCTTCATCTTCATCTTCACTGTCACTATTATGTCTTTTTCTTTTAGAAGACTTACAATTTTGTTGTTTCTCTAGGTCTTTCAAAGGAACGCTCATTCTACATGGATTTTCACCAACAGGTATAAATTCTACTTTACTTGAACACTCTCGTAATCTCAATCCAGTAACTCTAAACACTGCTTCTTGTGCGCTTATCTCTCTATGGTGTAAATATGAAGTTCCAACTTTTTTCATAGTCTGTTGAGCATTTAGATTTCCTTCTTCTGCTTCATTTTTAGTCTGTTGCAGGAGTAATCCTAGCTCTCTCTCAGCTTTACTTATGTAACTTATAATGTATACAACACAGGAAAATGCATCCAAAATATATTGTATGTCCATATTTGCATCCCAAGCCCTCAAAAGATGTGGGTTATACTGATTGGTGTATATTTCATTTGGCTGACGTTTGAGAACTACTGTATTGCGATTGGTGATAAAACGATAATATGTTTCGAAGCTTTCTTGAGCAAGTCCTATCTTCTTGAAAATTTCAGAAACATCTAAGTTTTCATCTTCATGCTTTTTTATAACTTCCCATAAGTCGGACAATATTTCCTTTGCTAATTCTTCATCGTCCTTTGAATCTTTATCTGGATCACTTGGTTCTGAGATAAATGTTCTAGTTGAGGGAGGTCTTGGGAAATTAAAACGACATACTGTTCCCTTTTTCTTACATGATTTTGAATGTTTTTTGCTGTGTTGGTGTACTGCCATAACAATGTCATGCAATTCTTTGTCTTCCTTTTCATCTGGTATCTCACATGTTATGTACTTGTCAATAAAGGTAATAATGTCATCAATATCATCTTCGCCAAATTTTGGAGCATTTTCTACCCAAAACAAACAATGTGTGTGGGGAGAACCTCTTTGTTGAAATTCAACTCGGTAAAAATAGTCGATTACTTTCCCTATTGGTTGAGCTTCTGACATGATAACATCCTTCAGAAACATATGAAATCTATGATCAAACATTCTTACTGCTGTAACAGGATTGCTACACAGAACTTTACATTTTTCATCCCATGTCATATTTTCACTATTTCTCGTGTCACCTTGCTGTTTTAAAATTATGTTTATAATTTCTGACCATCTGAAGTCTGCAGAAGAAAACGAACAGAAGAATGTGGGAACTCCTAACTGTCTTATCATTGCAAATATATCTTTTTGTGAGCTTTGCCAATAGGGAGGAGTTCCACGAATGGGTTTTAAATATTTTATAGCTTCATCTTTCTTAAATAATTCTTTTAAGGTTTCCTTGTTGCAAAGCATTTCTCTTGTAACTTTCTTTCCTTCTTTCGAAAAAGGACATTGTTTTCTAAGAGATATCTGAACGTTTGAAATCACGCTACTGAGCTCTGTTAAATATTGACTGAAAATATGTAGTTGGTATCTCTAGCAAATCTATTTTCAACACTCATTAATCGAAGATTAAAGTATCTTCCAATTGTTAGTTTTTCATCACGGTCTTCATCCGAAGTATTTTTACCTGATGGAAAGTGCACAGGAAAGGTTTTAGCCTCAATACCTGGTTCTTTTAGAACACTAAGAGGATTGTTATTTTCTGCTGGAGCTAAATTAAATACTTGATCAAAGCATAAATCTAAAGCCTCTTGACCTATGTCAGCAGGTTGTAAACAAGTATCTAACTGAACACCACGTAACCTATCATCAATATAGCTATACTGTTCGCTTTCTTCTTCTCTTTCATTGCTTTCTTTTGAAGACTTTGACATGTTTGACGCATCTTTCTGTATTTTATTATTCCTGACCGACTCAGTAGAATCAGATTCAGTTTCATCATTCACTACTTCATCATCATTTATCTCAGGAATAGGGTTTATCCATTCGTCATTGATAGCGACATCTTTATACCATACGTTTGTATCCTTTAAATACACAAGTGCTTGCTCCAAATGGTTTGGTCTTACAAATTGATATTTTTCATAGCCTTTGTAGTTGAGCTTTCTCTTCAGTTTAACCTTAAGTAAAAGACTTTCATCTTCTGATCGTGGTAGTATTGTTGTAACTTTTGTCAAATCAGACGGCACACAAACTACAGGTCCATGAACCCCTTTTTGTCCTCCTTTTGGTAGAGCCATTATCTTCATGAATGGAATGTTCAGGGCTATAAGTTGTTGCTCTATTGCATTTAGCTGTTTTAATTCTAAAGGAACATCTTCAAGCATTAAACCATTTGAAAACGACTCTGCAGGTGTTTTACCTTTTATCATTTTACGATGACAAGTATAACATATCCATAGACTTGTTCTGCATGTTCCTTCAAAAGCACAATGAGTATTGCAGTCATCTGAACATTTGTGTTTATATTTCTCTGTTGTGCATGAATCATATATAGAATGATCATAGGATCCCTTTTTACAGATTAGAACTTGTTTTTCAAAGAACAGCCTCAAGCAACAGGAACAAACACATTCTGGACCTTTCTGAACTGCATCTTTAAATTTTCCGATAACTTCAGTTATTTGTTTGTTTTCCTCTTTTAAATTTTCACGACGTGTTTTGGTTTGTTGTTTAACCTTACATCTATGTGAATCATCATCTGCATACTTCTGTATACTTGCTTGTTTAACATGTTTTTTGTGCTTTTCGTCTTCCTTATACTTTTGTACACTGACTTGTTTCACATGTTCTCTGTGCTTCTCATCTTCCTTATACTTTTGTACACTTACTTGTTTCACATGTTCTTTATGCTTTTCATCTTCCTTATACTTTTGTACACTTACTTGTTTCACATGTTCTTTATGCTTTTCATCTTCCTTATACTTTTGTACACTAGCTAATTTCACATGTTCTTTGTGGTTTTCATCTTCCTTATACTTTTGTACACTAGCTTGTTTCACATGTTCTTTGTGGTTTTCATCTTCCTTATACTTTTGTACACTAGCTTGTTTCACTAGTTTCTTGTGATTTTCATCTTCCTTATACTTTTGTACACTTGCTTGTTTGACATGTTTCTTGTGTTTTTCATCTTCTTCATATTTATATATACTAGCTCGTTTCAATTTTTCTCTGTACTCGTCATTTTCTTGATATTTTTGAATACCAGATTGTATTAAGTTATCTCTGTAATCTTTGTCTTCCTGATACTTTTCTTTTCCAGCTCGAATTAAGGAATCTCTGTAATCCTCATCTGTTTTATATTTCTGAGTTCCAGATTCTATTAACGCATCTCTGTATTCCTTGTCCTCTCGATATTTCTTATTACCTGCTTGCTTTAAATTATCTCTATATGTCTGATCTTCTTCATACTTCTTAATTTTTTTTAAACGTGTTCCTTCATTTTCCCAATATTTTCTTTTCAGCGTGGAAGTCTTTCTTGCCTTAAATTCCTCATCTTTCCTGTATCTCATCCTTTCTTTTTCAGCTTTTGATAAGACTTTCAATTCATCATTCCAAAAGTTATCAGAATCATTTATTTTTAAAGTTGGTACCTCATATTTTCTTTCAAATTCATACTTTTCCCTTCTAACTGGACTAGATTGCATTCTGTTTTGAAACCTTGACTTTTGAGTTACAGCTGTGACAACTTCGTAATGATTGATGGCAGTCAGATGTTGAAGATAAATAGCCTGATCATTAATTTTGTTTTTGCTACATAATTGAGATGAAGAATATTTAATCCATGAATCATTGAAATAAGTGTAAATGTCAGTTTTAAGCAGGTCTGCACATGCTATAATCTCCAACTCAGTTCCCCATACATTATTTTCGTTCATCTGGAGAGTCTGTATGTGCTCTTTGACAGTTTTAAATCTTGGCTGTAAAAAAGATTTAAATATTTCTGCATTTCTTATCAAATGATCAACTATAGCTTTTCTTATATTTACAAAAAACTCTTGTCTATTTGAAAGTGCATATGAAATAGCTCGAAACAAACAATTTCCATCACCTGTGGTGGATTTTGTAGCAGAAGGGGGCCCCATATCAAATATATTATTGGTGATTGTCTTGTGTATATGCTTTGTTGGTATCTTCACAATGAGACAAAGCCTTTTCTTTGCAACAGTGTTTATTGGTTTAAAATCATAAGACAAGTCAGTTGCAGACACAATTTCGACATCAGATTCATCCTTGTTCATATCATCAATAAAAGGTACATCTGCATTACTTTCAGAGCTACAGATGTCAAACATTGGATTTATTTTTTTTGGAAGTTCTGGACTTTTCTCGTTTTTTACGACGACAATTTCAGGTAGCTCATAGTCACTGGTGTCAATTGGTGCATGATTTTCAATATCGTTAGAGTCAGTGTTGTTCATTTGTTCATGGTTTTCAGGAACTTCATTGTTGTACATAACAGGTTCTCCAACTATAGAGATGCTTACTCCTGTAACTTCAAACCACTGATTTTGACTGGGTCCTGATACCATGTTGCAACAGTATTGATACAGATGATCTAGACTGCTCAATTTCAAAAGTAAACTTTTGCCATTACTGTGCTTTAAACCAAACTCGTTTCTTGCATGTGAATCAAACAAAAAAAAGTCTTGACCATGTTTCAAAGCTAAAAATGAAGTATCAAATGCACATATAAAGCAAGCATCATAATCTACAAGTGATTCTTGTAAAGCTTGGTCTAATGGCAAAGAATTACCAAATTCACTAAAATCAATGGTTTCAGATGTATCTATTACAGCTGATATTGACTCTTTTAGTGTCATTTCCATCAATTTTCCTGAAATATCTAATATTGTTGGTAGGTCGGATATTAATAAGTGATGATTATTACCACTAACACGGCTATATAAATCATTTCCATAAATCAGAACCTTATCTAAATATTTTTGATCCCAGTAGGTTAAATCTTTCAATTTACTAAAAGCAAGAGCTGAACAACAATTTGCCACACATTGCTTACCACTGTTTAAACCAAACCTTATATCTCCTTGGTGAAAACTACCTTGTACAATTGTATTTCTAATATCTGATCTAATAACCTTTACATAATTCTTAACCACAGCTGTGTTGTTTTTTTTGTTACATTGCGATTTGGATGTAGGTTTGTTCTTTATTTTGTTCTGATATTGTTCAAATTGAACTATTTCACTATCTGTTTCTGTATATGGACAAATAAGTGAGTTGTGGTTTAGATCTAGTTGTTCAATCAAATGTTTATACTTCTTTTTAATAATCCTATTTTCATCCCTTTTTTCAATCTGATTTTGATCCGGTTTTTTTATCTGATTTTCATCCAGTTTTTTAAACAGCTTTTTATCCAGTTTTCCAATCCGATTTTTATCCAGTTTTCCAATCCGATTTTTATCCAGTTTTTCAATGCTATTTTTATGAAGTTTTTCAACATGATTCTGGTCTAGTTTTTCAGTCTGATTTTGTATATCACTTGTATTTTGAAATAGATTATCATCATCTTTATTTCTTACATATTGTTTGTTTGAGCCGACACTCTGATCTAGTTTTTCATTTTCATTCTCATATAAATGTTCAATTCTATTCTCTAATATACTTTCTATTTCATTTTCTAATATATTTTCTATTTCATTTTCTAATATATTTTCTATTTCATTTTCTAATATATTTTCTATTTCATTTTCTAATATATTTTCTATTTCATTTTCTAATATAATCTCGTCTTTTTCTACAGTATATTGACATTCTATAGAGATAATGCTCTCGTCTTCATCTAAATCATGACAGTTTTGAGAGATGATGCTCTGATCTAAATCATGACAGTTTTGAGAGATGACGCTCTGATCTAAATCATTACAGTTTTGAGAGATGACTCTCTGATCTAAATCATGACAGTTTTGAGAGATGACACTCTGATCTAAATCATGGCAGTTTTGAGAGATGATGCTTTGATCTAAATCATGACAGTTTTGAGAGATGACACTCTGAACTAAATCATGACAGTTTTGAGAGATGATGCTCTGATCTAAATCATGACAGTTTTGAGAGATGACACTCTGATCTAAATCATGACAGTTTTGAGAGATGACGCTCTGATCTAAATCATGACAGTTTTGAGAGATGACGCTCTGATCTAAATCATGACAGTTTTGAGAGATGTTGCTCTGTTCTTTAATATTTGATTGGTTGTTGCACTGACCATCTCTAAAATTATTATTTTTTTCCTGTGTCCTCTTTCTCATTCTTTCTTTATTTTCTTTCAACTTGGTACTTCTTGCCTTTTTACTTTTCTTAGGCATTATCTGAAAAAGAAAATATGTATTATATTATTCCATATCTTACATTTTAGTTTCTCAAAAAATAGAAACAGATTCATGATTGTACTGTGTTCCACAATCAGCCTACTGTATAGTATGCTTAGAAAATACAAATTGCCCTGTGATAACAAATACCTTCAATGCAATGGTTCTATATATATATAAAATAGAAACGACTTATAATCGATGACTCAAGAAAAGATCACATTATTAAAAACCCTATACCAGTATTTTTTTACCCAGTCATAACCAAGAAATATGCCACAGATAAATTTCCAATCATTAGGCATCTGTGTATAGGATATTTATAGATTATTCAATTTTTTTTCTTTATAAAAATTGGGATTGTATCCATGGCACGTAAATGATGCCCCCAATTGCATATCTTATAAAGTTACAAATGGACATAACTGAAGAAAGGTAAAAGTGACACTACACAAAGGTTTTGGCCCAAGAAAATAAAATGCTTGACAAATTTTTCAAATTGTCATATAATGTTTAGAAATGCATAGGGTCAAGAAATATAAATGAAAAAAAGATTTTTGTCTGATGCGGTCACAATTATTGTCATAATATGTACTGTTATCATAAAAACGATGAAAAATTCAGAATTTATGCAGTTTTATAACTGAATTTTGGTTGTGGAAACATCTTGCACAGCCAAGAAACAACAAAATAATTTAACAGAAGCTTTATTTTAACTGTTGCCATCATCTTACCAAATATAAAGTTATTTCTTGTGTTCGCACATACTTTTTCAAACCAAAATATACTTATAATTTTATGAAAAATAAGAAAAATCACAAATTTTGACAAAATACGCAAATTAAATCATGATTTGTTGCCAAGGTTAATTGTTCAATGTCAAATTTGTTAAGTTTTTCTAATATATTGTACCTTAGTCAAGTTTTCATTGATTTAAGGGTATGTATGATTACTTTAAAATTTGTAGTATTTTTTGGGCCTTATTGCCCTAGTCCTTTGTACTTCAAACTTGATCCGAGTTTTGTTGTAATAAGCATAGTGTATACGTTTAGTGACGTTTGGTTGAGGCAAATTCAAATTAGGGAACGGAAATCATAATGTCGCCAATATTTCCATTTGTAAAGGGGCATTACTCTAGAACAAGGAAAATGACACCACCAAAATTCTAATTTAATCAGTGTTTTGTTATCATATGCATTGTGTATAAGTCTCATCACATTTGGTTCAGACAAACTAAAGTAAGAAGGGAAATAAAATTTGACATTTTTCATTTGTAAAGGAGCAAAACTCTAGAATAGTTTAAGTGACACCACCAAAATTCGAGCTTGATCTGTATTTTGTGTTTTTAAGCAAGGTGTAAAAGTTCCATAACTTTTTATTTATGCAAACTGAAGTAAGAGAACCGAAAGGAACAATTGAGCAATTTTTCCATTTGTAAAGGGACATAACTCTAGAATGGTTTAATTGACACCACAAAAATTTGAACTTGATATGTATTTTGTGTATATATTTTTAAAGCATTGTGTTTAAGTTTCATAACATTCATGACATTTGGTTTAGGAAAACTGAAGTTAAAGAACAGAAACATAAAATTCAGCATTTTTTCCATTTGTAAAGGGCACAACTCTAGAACGGTTAAAGTGACAACATCAAAATTTGAATTTGATCTCAGTTCGGTAAAAATTAGCATTGTGTATTTTAAAATCAATCAGGTCCAGGACCAATCCAGTATATCTTATAAAAATCCTTTGTTTTTAATTCAATTTTCTATGTGCATACATTTAGAATAATTAAAAGCTGATAAACTCAGTGTATGATAAATTAATATTTCCGGTTATGGAATACATTCTTCAGCATTTATTTCCATATTTTTCTAGAAATTTACAATTGCATGTTTGTAGTATAATTATTGTGTCTGTATTAAAAAAGGAGTTTCGGTTATGGTCATGTAGACCTAGGCTTATCCTCATCAGTGTATAAGTTTCATAACATTTATTTGAGGCAAACTTGAGTTAGAGAAAAGAAACCAACTTTGGGACGTACGGATGGACAAGGGTAAAACTTAATGCCCTTCCATTTAGGCAGGAGCATTAAAATAATGATTAAGCGATGAAGTTGTCAAAATATAAAATCCTATGGATAATGTGCAATTTGCACTCATTGTCAAATGCATGGACAAAACAATTTTAACATTCAACTGTCACTAAAGAAGTGTGGAGCAGTAAGTCTGCTTAAATAAAAATGACAATACCATTCATTAATCATGTTAACTATACTTTTCACTAAAAGCCAGATAATATTGAGATATTGAATAGGTCAATCCTGACTTTTGATTTGGGGTGAAGTTAATCTATCTCATCACAGAAGATCTTATAATAAACTCATCATAGATACCAGGATTGAAATTATATGTGTGTGCCAGAATTATTTCATCAGTGACCCTTGATAAAAAAAAAAAAGAAAATAAAAAGGCCAAATAAAGTACAAAGTTGAAGAGTTCATTTTTTTCAATGTAACAATGTTGTGTCTCAATACTGAAATGGCTCTTTATCAAATAGTTGCAATGAAGGAATCAAAACACACACAGTTTTTCTCACATACAGATGTATCATTTCCCAAAAGTCCATTTGCTCTGGGACAAGCGTTCATACATGTATGCCTTTGCTTCTTCCAATGTTTATTTACAACCACAAACAAAATAATATTATTAAGAATAAAATATTTAATTCATCTACAATATATTCTTCTTGATTTTCAAATGATTCCTACCAAGTCTAATCTGTATATGTATCCAGGAAGATAACCAAAATTAATTCAAGGACTTCACTGTGACCTATGAATGAAAAAGTATTAAAATATAGCAAATAAATTAGCAAAATCAATCATGACAATCTATTTTTTTTTGGATTGTTTTATCTTCTGTGTGTTTGTTAATAAAAAAAAACCCTCTAAAATGAATGTTTGTTTGCCTTGCTTTATAAAGATGTCAAAAATGATTTCTCTTATATCTGGTATACCTATTTAATCTTGTTCAGTTAGTTGAAAACAATTAGTTAAATCAATACTGAATTTTAAGAAATGTTGATTTATCAATATTATGTATGTGCCTGTGCCAAGTCTATATGAGGCTGTAAATCAGGGGTTGTTATTTGTTGCTGTGTAACACGTTTGTTTTTGTACATTATTTGTACATAAAACAGAGTGTTTGTTTTTTTTTGTTCGAGTTGTTTGACATTTGTCCTTTGGTGGCTTTTATAGCTGACTATGTGGTATAGGCTATGTTGATTTTTGAAGACGATACAGTCACCTACAGTTGTTAATTTTTGTGTCATATAGATTCTTATGGAGAGTTGTCTAAATGGTTATCATACCACATCTAATGAGTTTTATATTAACTAATGTTTTGTCAAAATGAGCCTTTCATTTGTTTTATAAATTTCTATTTTAACCATGTTTGAAGACTGATGGGGTGGGGTTTTCAAGCTCAATTTTAAGAGATGATCATAAGTTATACTCAAAACCAAGTTTGGTTGTATGGTTGTCACATATGTTAGTGATAATTTTCCCGTATTTAAATTTCCCTTCTACCTTCTGCCATAAAGCAAATTTGTTGTAACCATACAGATTCATGAAATATATAAATAAAAAAAAAGATCATTAAAAGACTCATTAAAACAAATAGCGAAAGAACCCTTTATCTCTGGCTTGAGAAGACTGCTGCAAGCGTAAATATGCAATGTCAAATACCAAAAAGAAGAAAAAAATACTCAATATAATGATATATACAATATATAAAAACAAAAAAATACTTGAATGTGTTCTTTAGCTGCTATTTGTTGTTCATGGAAAGCCTATGTCAAAGTTTTGTAAAATTTGTTGAAAATCCCTAGATCAGTAAAATGCAAGGAAATGAAAAAAGTATTTTGAAAACTTTGATTCAGATATTGTCTCTTATAAACCTAAACAAATTTCTGTCAAAACTTCATAAACTAGAGGCTCTAAAGAGCCTGTGTTGCTCACCTTGGTCTATGTGAATATTCAACAAAGGACACAGATGGATTCATGACCAAATTGTGTTTTGGTGATTGTGATGTGTTTGTAGATCTTACTTTACTGAACATTCTTGCTGCATACAATTATCCCTATCTTTAACGATTGGCCCAGTAGTTTCAGTGGAAAATGTTGGTAAAAATTTTCAAATTTTATGAAAATTGTTTAAAATTGACTATAAAGGGCAATAACTCCTTAGGGGGTCTTGATTGTGGCTAAATATGATTTTATTTGGCCCAGTAGTTTCAAAGGAGAAGATTTTTGTAAAAATTAACTAAGATTTACGAAAAATGGTTAAAAATGGACTATAAAGGGCAATAACTCCTAAAGGGGTCAACTGACCATTTTGGTCCTGTTGACTTATTTGTAGATCTTACTTTGCTGAACATTTTTGCTGTTTACAGTTTATCTCTATTTATAATAATATTCAAGATAATAACAAAAAACAGCAAAATTTCCAATTCAGGAGCAGCAAACCAACAACCAGTTGTCCAATTCATCTGCAAATTTCAGAGTAAATAGATCTTGACCTGATTAACAATTTTACCCCATGTCAGATTAGCTCTAAATGCTTTGGTTTTTGAGTTACAATCCAAAAACTGCATTTTTTTTTAGCCATGGCAGCCATCTTGGTTGGTTGGCCAGGTCACCTGACACAATTTTTAAACTAGATAGCCTAATGATGATTGTGGCCAAGTTTTATTTTATTTGGCCGAGGAGTTTCAGAGAAGAAGATTTTTGTAAAAGTTAACGACGACAGACGACAACGGACGCCAAGTGATGAGAAAAGCTCACTTGGCCCTTTGGGCCAGGTGAGCTAAAAAGAATACCTCTAAAATGTGTTTGATGAAGACTAACAAGCTAACTTTACATTTGTCTGATTTTTGTTAACTTTTGGAGTTTGACGACATGAATGAGTTATATTAAGGTACCATTATTTCTGTTTTCATTATTTAAAACATGTTGGTCTCAAATGAGTTCGTCATGTGCATATTGCAAGCAGAACAGGATTTTTTTATTATCACAAATCTGTTTTATTCTGACTGAATTATCCTTACCCAGATATAAATTATGCAGTCAACTGCGACCTTTAGCTGATTTCACTTCAATTCTCCAGTATAATTATTTGTGATCTGAAAATCAAAAAAGAAAGTTTAAATTATAGAACTGACAAATTTGTATCCCTAATACGGGTATTTTCAGTATCAATATAAAATAGCAGTAACTGTAATTAGAAAGAAAATTCATAAAGCTTTGACATATTGTAATATATTTAAAAGTAAAGATTGGACAATGCTACACTGAATATTTGGATTGTCAATTGATCTGTAATTAACCCAAGATAATACAGCCATTTCCACTGAGTGTGTAGCCAAAGGTAATATCTTTGGTTAGCTTGCTTGTTAGCTGAACCGTGAAGTCATTGTTAGGTTAGGTAAACTACCCTACATGCACTTTAAACTTAGACTAGTGTGACGGAAAACTTATTTTGATCTGTCTGTTGGACTATGCTACTTTGAAAGGAGGGTATATAGTATACCTGACCTAATAATGACTTTATGGTTCAGCTAACAAGCAAGCTAACCAAAGATATTACCTTTTGCTACAAACTCAATGGAATCAGATGTAAGACAGATACTAATAACTAGAGGCTCTAAAGAGCCTGTGTCGCTCACCTTGGTCTATGTGAATATTAAACAATGGACACCGATGGATTCATGACAAAATTGTGTTTTGGTGATGGTGATGTGTATGTACATCTTACTTTACTGAACGTTCTTGCGGCTAACAATTATTTCTATCTATATTGAACTTGGCCCAGAAGTTTCAGTGGAAAATGTTAGTAAAAATTTAGAAGTTTTATGAAAATTGTTAAAAATTGACTATAAAGGGCAATTACTCCTAAAGGGGTCAACTGACCATTTCGGTCATGTTGACTTATTTGTAAATCTTACTATGCTGAACATTATTGCAGTTTACAGTTTATCTCTATCTATAATAATATTCAAGGTAAAAACAGCAAAATTTCCTTAAATTACCAATTCAGGGGCAGCAACCCAACAACGGGTTGTCCGATTCATCTGACAATTTCAGGGCAGATAGATCTTGACCTGATAAACAATTTTACTACATGTCAGATTTGCTCTAAATGCTTTGGTTTTTGAGTTATAAGCCAAAAACTGCATTTAACCCCTATGTTCTATTTTTAGCCATGGCGGCCATCTTGGTTGGTTGGCCGGGTCACGCCACACAATTTTTAAACTAGATACCCCAAACATGACTGTGGCCAAGTTTGGATTAATTTGGCCCAGTAGTTTAAGAGGAGAAGATTTTTGTAAAAGATTACTAAGATTTACGAAAAATGGTTAAAAATTGACTATAAAGGGCAATAACTCATAAAGGTGTCAACTGACCATTTCGGTCATTTTGACTTATATGTAAATCTTACTTTGCTGAACATTATTGCAGTTTACAGTTTATCTCTATCTTTAATAGTATTCAAGATAATAACCAAAAACAGCAAAATTTCCTTAAAATTATCAATTCAGGGGCAGCAACCCAACAAGGGGTTGTCCGATTCATCTGAAAATTTCAGGGCAGATAGATCTTGACCTGATAAACAATTGTACCCCATGTCAGATTTGCTCTAAATGCTTTGGTTTTTGAGTTATAAGCCAAAAACTGCATTTAACCCCTATGTTCTATTTTTAGCCATGGCAGGGGTTTATCTGGGTAATTTGGGAAAAAGGACCCTGGCCAGTTTAGGGAATTTTTTAACGCGGTTTTCAATGAAATTGGGAAAAACAACCAATATACCAGATGTTAGTTTTAGTGTGATTAGTTCATAAAATTATTTTTTGTTGGTGAAAATAAATGAAGGACTACACCTTCTTTGTTTTTTAAATATAACAACATGGCATTTCAGTTTATTGGAGTATCAAAATAATGAGTTCCAACTTCTTAAAGGATTGTTACATTTTTTTGATTTGACATGAAAATTTGTGAAATAAAATATTTTAAGTTCTGTATAAAATATATCCTGTTTCTATTTTCTTTTTTATATATCTTTTAGTTTTCAATTTTAGTGTTGCTATGATAGCTGTCATATGTTTGGTTCTTTTCATTTTATTTACTGTATTTGTATATATATATGGTGGTGTTTAACGACCTTGACTGGCTATACAGCCCTCGCACGGTCGGTACTGTATTTGATTGACAAACCCGGATTTATATACTTGTCCGTTTCCGGATTTGACCTGGTTTTAGTTTATTCCCACACTTCCTGTTTATTTATTTATGGCAGCCATTGTTTGTCAATGTTGTTTTCATTCAATATGTTTCAACTTGGATTTACACATTACTTGTTGGCGATTTTTTTACACAAAGCTAGCGGTTGAATAAAATAAACATCTCTGTCATGAATAATAAAGATTAAAATGAATTTTGTGATCATTTGGGAATTTTGCTGCCAAAATTGGGAAAAATGTAGGGTTTTTGCCGTTGGGAATGGGTCCGAATACCGGACCCTGTGGAATGCTAGAAAAATTTATGCATGGCGGCCATCTTGGTTAGTTGGCCTGGTCACGCCACACAATTTTTTTAACTAGATACCCCAAAGATGACTGTGGCCAAGTTTGGATTAATTTGGCCCAGTAGTTTCAGAGGAGAAGATTTTTGTAAAAGATTACTAAGATTTACGAAAAATGGTTAAAAATTGACTATAAAGGGCAATAACTCATAAAGGGGTCAACTGACCATTTCGGTCATGTTGACTTATATGTAAATCTTACTTTGCTGAACATTATTGCAGTTTACAGTTTATCTCTATCTTTAATAGTATTCAAGATAATAACCAAAAACAGCAAAATTTCCTTAAAATTACCAATTCAGGGG
The DNA here is from genome assembly GCA_019925275.1 of Mytilus edulis. NCBI lineage: Eukaryota > Metazoa > Mollusca > Bivalvia > Mytilida > Mytilidae > Mytilus > Mytilus edulis. The sequence goes on from CM034350.1 coordinate 84,834,251, forward strand.
CAGCAACCCAACAAGGGGTTGTCCGATTCATCTGAAAATTTCAGGGCAGATAGATCTTGACCTGATAAACAATTGTACCCCATGTCAGATTTGCTCTAAATGCTTTGGTTTTTGAGTTATAAGCCAAAAACTGCATTTTACCCCTATGGTCTATTTTTAGCCATGGCGGCCATCTTGGTTGGTTGGCCAGGTCAAGCCACACATTTTTTAAACTAGATACCCCAATGATGATTGTGGCCAAGTTTGGATTAATTTGGCCCAGTAGTTTCAGAGGAGAAGATTTTTGTAAAAGTTAACGACGACGGACGCAGGACGACGACGGACGACGGACGCAAAGTGATGGGAAAAGCTCACTTGGCCCTTCGGGCCAGGTGAGCTAAAAAGCACATTTGTCAATGTGGGCAAGGATTTCTATGTGTTTGAGGAAGAATACTTTAAAATGTGTTCCCTTTCTAAACTTTTGATCTTAAAATGTATATATTAGCTCATTGAATATTTTTTCCTGATTTAAAACTAAATGTTTGGTCTCAAATGTGTTTGATGATGCAAATTTATTTGTTTGCCTACTGAAAATGTTCTCAAATATGCTTGATCTTTACTTAAGTTACCCTCCAAAACTTTTGGTCTTAAACGTGTTTGTTGAAATTAACTTTATATCTGCTTGCTTTCTAAAATGTTTGGTCTCAAATGTTTAATAATCCTTACTGAAATGTACCAGATGCAACCAACTGTGACTATAAGAGGAGTCTAGTGCTAATTCTCCAAACAATGTTAAATGCTATAAATTATCTGAAAATAAAAAAAAAGATAATGGATCTACACTGGAATATCAATAGTATAATCATACAACAAATATTGACTGGAACTAGTACTATCATAGTCATGAACATGATGAAGCTACATCATATTGTCATGAGATAAAAGGAACTAATGATAGGCAAACTTCTTAATGTTGCAATTGTTGACCTTTGTTTTTGATGAGGGTAGTTTTTCTTGTAAACTTTTTTAGATGAAGGTAACTTTTACATTTGTTCATCTAGTCTCATAAGTAAAAAATGTAAAACTACTACCTTTGAGACTAAATAAATAATAATTGTTAGGTTGATGTTTAGACGAGTTGTATATATATACATATGAAGTCTCCGAATGATTGTATAATAAAAACTATATATATATATATACCTTAACATGCTTATAAATACAGGTAGAGTCCTTTCACTCCCAGAACATGTTTGAACCCTTAATGTTTATTTTTATTCAAATACATTTAGTACTGGTTGAATAATTAGAAGATTTTAAGATGTACATGATGTATACATCCAAATATTTATATTTTCATTAATAATTAATAGGATAGCCTTTGAAAAAGCATTTGCTATATATACATGATATATATGTTCCGGACCATCATGACCATATGAGTATTTGGACCATATGCATATGGTCATGACTATATGGTTATATACTCATATGGTCGGGGTAATTAACACTCTAATACAGTTTACTTATAATACTTCTAAACTCTTCATATGGTATGACCGTTCATTAAAAAGACGCTATCATACAGTTAATTTTATTATTTATTATAATCATGATAATAAAACAATTTGCTTAAATAAAAATTAAAAGTTTCACACTGAGTTAATTTTTCTTTCTTGTCAAAACTATAATAAACACATTTTATACCAATGGTCATTACCGATGGTCGTTACTAATTTGTTATTACAAGTGAATGGCGATATGTCGACTTCAAAAAAAAATTCCAAAAATTTCTTAAAGAACTGCTACACAAGAAGTCACTGCAAAGTAACATAGTTTATTTAAAAACGAGTATTATACTCATATGGTCCGACCATACGCATACAGTCAGACCATATAAGTATACACATTTGGTCATGACCATACGCATATGGTCCAAATACTCATATGGTCCTGAACATATACTGTGTATCTCGCACAAAAATGTCAAAATCTAGGTTGTTTCTTTAAAACTGTTTACATACAAAACACTGGGCATCATAAATCAATCTAGTTATATGCTATATCTTAATGCAATAAATAAATTACCATGTAAAAATAAACAAGACTAGTTGCAGATTTGCAAACACAGCAATTTAAGGTTTACCAATAGGATACTGTAATCATGGTAATTGAATTAACAACAATATTTTGTTTTTGACATGTTTGACAGTAAATGTTCCAGACCATATGAGTATTTGGACCATACGCGTATGGTCATGACCATATGGGTATATACTCATATGGTCCGACCATACGCGTATGGTCCGACTGTACGCGTATGGTCGGGGTAATTAACAGGTTTACTTCTAGTTGTCACGTCATTAAAAAGACACTATCAAAGGTAATTTTATTATAGATCTATAAAAAAATTAAAAATAACAAGATGAACAAAATGAAAATAAGCAGTTTCACACAGTAAATTTCATCACTAGTCAAAACTACAGTAAAAACATTTTTTTTCTTCATTTATCGATGTGTTATTACGAGTGAATGGCAAAATGTCGACTTGAGAAGATAACTTCCAAAAATATCTTAATATACTGTTACACAAGAAATCAATTGTTTTACTACTTGTACTATAAACTGACGTAAATTCGACATGATAAAGACTCTAATAATTTGCTTACTTTTGAAACTTTATATAATAAGCATTTATTTAGCAGTGCAATATTCAGAATTGTTATACTAATACGTGTTTTTGTTGTCAAAAAATGAATGACGTAACCGGCAAGGACCCTAGTTTAATTTTCTAAGTTGACTGGTAATATGATGCTCTTCAGTCTTGTTACGATATTGGAGATCTAGAGCTTTTTAAAAACATCGTAGACACATCAGAATGACCAAGGACCCAAGAAAAGCTATGTTACTGTATGGAAATAAATGTCACCCTACGCATACAAGCAATAATACCATTAGCGATGAAAAGTAGCTTTGGCATAATTATTTAATGCTATTTGAATTGTAAATAATGCAATAGCATGTACAAATCATTGTTTTTTATAAAGTTTTCTAATGCATATTATTGAAAAACAAATACCTATATGGTCCAAATACTCATATGGTCCGGCCCGTTAATAACCAAACGAGTATCATACTCATATGTCCGACCATATGAGTATACGCATATGGTCATGACCATACGCGTATGGTCGGACCATATGAGTATACGCATATGGTCATGACCATACGCGTATGGTCCAAATACTCATATGGTCCGGAACATAAACATGGTAAACAAGCAAGTTTAAGTAAGCACTATTTATCATTTTATTACACAGCAAAACTTACTTCGTAAAAAATTTAATTAAAGTTCTGTGTTTATGGTGTTGGGCTGCTTTATATAACTGGTAAAATGTAATAAGACTAATCGAGATCATGTTGAACATCTGAAATCACTTTATTTGAATAATTATGTCTTTTACAGAACTTTTTGAAGGACTGGTTATTCAAATTAACTTAATTTTCAATACAAAAATTTAGTAGACATGGTAAACAAATACTCAAATATATTTATATTTATATTTAATTAGTTACAGGGATCTCCATGGACGCAAATTGAACGATGGAGGAACTTTCACCATCACAAACCGTGTCTACTCTGTACAGTGTAGCGCAATAGAAAGTATTTATCCCTCCATATAAAGAATGGTGAACATGCTAATTCATTGCGTACATAAATTATAATTATTTGAATTATCATCATAGAACTATATTTTTTTTCAATAACTGCTGTTGTAACCATTCAAATTCCAAGCCTTCATGGTCCCCCCTTAGTAGATAATGACCAAAAGCTGTCATGAAGGTCCCCGTGTAGTTTTCTTTCTATTTTTGGTAATTGTTATTTGGAGCTTCACGGACACTGACAAATTCAGAAGTCATGAACCCATTAGGCATTACCCGTATGGCTAATTTGCAGCAACAACAAAACGATTTGTAAGGGTTTTGTAATAGTTTAAAGAGATTAGCAAAGCAAATGTTGACAAATGAAAGGTTTTAAATGACTTTATCAAATTGATGCTATGCAAAACGCATCTTTCAATTGAAGTCTGAATAAACCAAAAACATGGATGTATCAATTGATTGCTCACTATGAACATGATGAAATGAATTACGATATGATATTTCTTTACAGGAAATATTAAGTTTTCACTTTTCAACTTTTCAACTTTTAAAGTAATTCTATATTATCCAAGTAAAGCAGTACTCGAGTTATTTGCGATGAAATAATAATTACTGTTATACATCTTATTGTGTACTTCTTAACAAAGGGGGATGCTGATTGCGTAAGTCAAAATAAAAGCATGTGTTCGACTTGTAAATCTGTTTTCTTTGAAACTGGTTTAATAATTTATTTATTTAATCTAAACTATCATAAGCATTTGCGGAAACTTTGTTGAATAATTCCACACATGAATCATCTATCTTCAGATAATATTCTCCTGTCTGATTTGTTGATTTACCTGTACAAGCTCAGGTACAAGTGCTTAGCGATCTTAATCCGGATATCCCTTAGGCGTTAAAACTGTATTAGATTATAATATAAAAAAGCCTAGGATTATGCAATTACATGCATTTGATTACAATTGCTTAAAAAAATTGGCATCGAGCTATAAAAATGATTACAGTTTTGAACGATGACGGAAGACAATTTAACAATGGCACGGGTCATTTGACCATGGCGCAAGACATTTGAACGATGGCAGGGCTCCATAGTTAAACAGGCCATATCCCTGCATTGTAAATAACAAACATCGTATGATCTAATATTACATATATATGGTGTAGCATTATACTTTTTTATTGGATATTCACGATCACATGTTTTAAAGTTATTTCATGTATTTTGCCTATCCAAAAGCCTTGTTTCTATTTTTAGGTATATTGAAACTACATGCATGTCAGAATGTTTCTATTTATACATTGTAAAATGTATGTATATTGACGGTCAATTTTAAAATCCATTGCTAACTTTAGATTTATGATTTCATCATGTTCATGAAATCACACATAACCATATATGCATGGAGGATGTTGTTGAAAGAACATTGATAATTTCATTAACTTGTTAAATTCTTTACAAAATACATTTTAAGATTACACAATAAGATTAGAACATTAAGTGCCATTTTCCTAATACATTATACTGTAACAGGGAAATTTTTGTGTTTTATGACTACCATCTAAATTTGTGCCGTTTTGAATTCACAATATCCCTGTGGCCTTTATATTTTTTTTCATATGGGATATTTAAAGCTTTACATGTATAGTAAATCAAGTGATAAAATCAATTAGAAATCTTTTGTTTTCGGTTCATTAATGTTACAAGAGATTAAAAGTTGTGTCCTGTCGGCTAGTAAAAACACATGCGTAATAACAGAAAAGAAGACCTAATTAAGAATGAATTAAATGCTGTCAGTATTAAATGACTAAAGCTAGTTATTCTATCTTTTGAACTGATTAATCTGTGAAGCAGAATCAACCAGGTAAAACCTTTATAACTGATAGAAAGGCGTCATTAACATATTTGTACGAAGTGTTGTTTTCATAACAATATTCGTCATGTCTGCTTGCTAGGGATGGTTTTAATGCTTATGAGATTAACTTGAGTTAAAGTCATGATTTCTAACATTGCTTTTCATTTAGAAATACAGTTATGATTCAAGGAATCTATCTGTCTTCTGTAAAATCTGTGTTATGCAGGGTTCCTTTACATATATATCCTAATCATTTACGTACACATGTATGGTAATCATTTAATCAATAGAGTTTCTTTGAAATTTTTGGTGTCGTTTTATTTTTGCGTTTCATGTCTTACCGCAAAAATAGCGAAAAATTAAACTGCTGTGAAAATTTCCCTGTTTAAGTACATATATGGACCATAATTTGCTATTGGGCTCCGTTTCCTATAACTATAGAAAAGTGATAAAATGTGAATTACTGTAAGAAAAGTTGCCACTACATCTAAAGATGCCATTATTTTTATCAACATACAAGTGTATGCTACTCTTCCCTAGAAAAAAAATTAAAATATACGAATTTCAAAGATTCTACAACCGTATTTTTGTGTCGTTTCTCACGTTACTTTTTGCTTCCGAAGAGCATAACGCTGACTGATTTATAGATAATCGTCACCGGCAAATTCATAACTTTTGCTTTCAAATAACAAAGAACATCGACCAATAAGAATAGTGAGAAGAAAATGCCGAGAACTATAAGTATTTATGTAGCAGATGTAAGAACAGTGGCGTGATTTTTGTGTCCGATATCATAACGCTATTTTTAAATGATGTAATCTGCTTTGTTGTAATAGAATTCTTAAAAACAATATGCAAATATGAACTCTCGCGAGATGTTCAAACAGGTAAATCCGAGATGATTTACATTCTTGTTTTGATCTTCGTAATAATTAAGTAAGAAAATTACGTTGTCGTTATGCGTTACATTTCACACAAAACAGAAGTCCAGTTATATATTAAAATTGTTTTTGTCCTTAAGTTCTAACCATTTCCGGTCATACGTGAAACATGTGACTAACATGTGATAACGCCATTACGGCCGGATGTACGAAATACTAGGTCTAAACATTGTTTTTGTTTCCAACGGGATGTTAGCAAACATAATCTGTAGACTTGTTTCGTCTCGTTTAAAAGAGGAAAATACAATTGTCAAAAAGATTGCGCCGGTGGTCTGTTATTTTTCCGGTCAGATAAACAGTGGTTTGCTACAGTATAAGTAAGGGTTAGTCTGAATGACAAATAGTTGAATTGGAATCGTACGAACTGCCACATTTTCTAAAAACCTTTAATCAATAATTAAGCTAGTGATTTATCAATTCTTAAATATCATGTTTATGACAGTAAATCAACATGATTATAGATTTTAGTTTTGTTAAATAAAAAAATTATCCGTCTGTCTGGACCATGTATTTTCCTTCGTAATCCTCTAACCAACGACAAGTAGCAATTCTTGACTATTACCTGATTACATAGGCACTTGTTTTTGTCAATGTTATGCTTACTATCCACACTCTTACGAAATGATTGTTCGTACGGGTGTGGATCACAACCGCACATTGACAGAAACAAGTGCCTGTGTGTTACGTGCATATAACAAGTTAACAGATACTTCGTTGTGCTTACCTTAGGAACGATATACGAATGACGATAGAAAACTGTTTCTTCAATAATGTAGTTGTACAAACTAACTTCGAAATGTTAAACCTTGAAATGCGAGCAAACAAAATAAACCAAAAAATCATGGAAAGGAAATCGGAAGAACTTTTCTAAAATTTAAACAAACGCTGTCTGGATATTAATTCCGGATATAATATATTAGTAAGTCCCAGCTCTCAAAAATAAAATATCTAATCTAAATACAAATCTGATTATCACCTGTGTATATTGACCATGATAGACAAAGACAATACATTTTCATCTGTATTGTGTGAATTTTTAAAGCTTTACTTTGAAGAAAGAAAACAACATAGTGCTCAATCTGTAAATAATAATTACAATCTGAGTTATCTCTCTTTATTCACTTTCTGAAGTTTAATATCATTTACACTCAAATGACTTTTGTGTATCATCTATGTTATAATGTACTGTATCTAATTGATATAATCAGAGCGATTTGAGTGTTAAAGATCGTATGAAAGTGCATGTGAATAATCGTGTTATTTTTTTAATGTTAGAAAGGGCCATGTCTGGCCATGTAATAAGGAAATTCAGAATTTGAATTTTTGAATTTGAATTTGAATATTTATCTCTTTTGTAACAAGTTTAAATCTGGTTTTTATATTTTATTGCCTGAAATAATGGAGACAATTGTCTAATGTCAACTTTCAGTTTAAAAATGTTGCTCCCAGTCTCAGTTGATAGCTTTTTCACACTGATTCAAAATATATAGTATATATATATGATTCCTACATACTTTTGCCTGTATATTAAAGTGAGATATTGGGTACGTTCATTTACAGGTGACGTACGGGCTGTCTTGATAATTTTCTGTCTAAATATTTTTAACAATAATCAGTTGATGTATTTATATGACAAAATATTTGGATTCTAAGTACTTTTTGATGAAAAAATTGCAAAAAAGACTACTTCCGGTTTTCTCAAGGTCACTTCCGGTAGTCAGTTTTCAAGGTCATTTGTCACCTAACCTTTTGTACAAGGTCAAATACCTTTATAATGAACTTAGTTGAAGTTATAATCAAATAACCTCATATCAAGACATTTCAGGGGCAACAACTCCTATAAGATGCCATTAAATTGTATAAGTCTAAACGTAGCATATCTTCATTACAACAAAGCTGACATTTTGCACTAGTTCTTTAATATGTATCTTTCAAAGTGTCTGAGAAAATGCAAAATCAAGCAAAAGTCACAATTGAGAACTTGACCTTGACCTTTGACCTTGACCTCATTTTCTAAGTTAGGACCTAGGGACTCAAATAAAAACATTCCAGGGTTATACGGTTAACTATTTATGAGTTAAATAAACATACCGACAAATTTATTTTGTAAAGGTAGATAACTCCTATAAAATTTCATCGAATCGCTTCAATCCAAATACGCCAAAAATTACTGAGGATATAACGAACAATTTGTAAAAAGAATTTTGTCGCTATCTTGTTTTGTTTCGAAGGAGATGCACACAGAGGATAAACAGTGAAAAGGGAGATAACTCTTACATAGAAAATGGTTCGCCTTAGCAGGGTGAAATTTAAAAGCGCATAAACTATACGATACCATATGAGAAATATCTAAGCGACATTTTGCGAAACAAACATTTTGCGCAAGAACAAAATTTGGCGGAAGAAAAAAAAAAAAAATAATAATAATAATAATAATAATAATAATAATAACAAAAACAATAAGTCTTTCCACAGAAAAGTGGAAAGACTTAATAATAATCAGAAGAAAACCAATAGGTCTTTCCACGGAAAAGTGGAAAGACCTTATAATTATGGTCTCGGACCGTATGATAAATAAGTACAGTAACACTAATAGATCTTTATCTTCACCATTTACTATGATTTCTAAAGACAATGCTGTTTACACAATAAGAAGATCTGCATCATCAATTGCATTCTTACATTTAATGTTATTACATGCTTTAGCTTGTCACAAAGCACGTTAATAAGAATTGATTATTTTCTTCATCAATACTACATACATGTACAGACCGTTTTCTACAGATCTGACTATAGAACAGATCTTGATTAGAAGTGTCAAATCTAATGGAGGTCTAGCCTGAGGCAGAGGAATGGGTGAATCCCAACGATCACAATGAATACTATCAATGCCAGTTTGTGTAGACTAAAACAGTGCCATGCAAGATATCACTGGTGTTGCATACTGGACTAGTGATCAGCACGAAGAAGCTAACCGTACAAGGAAAGAACGAGACAGGGTAGACACTCTCGCAATTATTGAGTACCTTATTGAAAGAAATCATTTTACTAATTATGTTTCACTTAGAAATATTGAAACAGGTGTTAAGGCAGAGCCTGCTATTAAAGTATAAAAAAACAGTTAGTTTTTGAAATAAAACGTTAGAATCGATGTAATGCGAAAAAAATTAGAGTTAAAGCTTCAAGAAGTCAAATCAATCAACAACATTGGCAGCCAAAGCTAAGTCAAAGTCAGATTCAGACTTTCTAAAAACATATATAAATAGATGGTGAGGGTCTTCAGTATGTCCTTGATGGTGGATGCATATTGCAACGAGTTCATTGGACACATGTTATATCATTTGGAGACATTACACAAACAAAGACCTTGTAATTGTTTTTGAAAGTTATCAAGAACTTCCTTCAATTAAAGATATTACACATTTGCGTAGAACAAGAGGCATTATTTTGAAGAACATCTATTTCACCTCATTTATGACTTGCAAAACTTAAACAGAACTTTTCATGTCAAACAGTTAGAACAAACCACATCTTCCTATATCTATCTTATTAAGGTGCTTTGTGACAAGCTACAGGATTATAACATTAAATGTAAGAATATGACTCATGATGCAGATCTTTGGATTGTGCTTTGTCTTTAGTAGTAATAGTAAACAGTGAAGATACAGATCTATAAGTGTTACTGTACTTATTCATCGTTAATCAACAGTGCAAATAGGTTATTTTTAAATCTGAAAAAAATAAAATATGGAACATAGGACAGTCTAAAGGATTTCTTTGGGAGGATGTTTGTAATTTGTTGCTCTTTTTGCATTCTATAACAGGTTGTAACTCATCATCTAGGCTTTTTAGAATAGACAATGACTTTCATTAAAAAAACTTAACCAACACGATCAAGTTTTCATGAATAAGGCTTCATTAAAGCAGATACAATCAAAGCAGGAGAAGAAGCATCCGATTCAGGGCAATTTCATAGTCATTGAGTTTGAGTGTATAATCTGTGCCAAAAATGGATGTAAAAAGACGTTGACATAGATCCTACAGACCAAGCAGACTATGGTTGGGAAATTTCTATTGGAAAACCTCTTCCAATTTTGATGGAACTTCCTCCTGCACCTGATAAAAGTTTTACCATTATAAGATGCAACTGTAAGCAAAACTGCAACACCAAATGATGTGTTAAAACAAAATGGTCTTCAAAGTGTACGGTAGGATGCGATGAATGTTGTGGTTTGAATCGTTCTTATTCCGTTCCCATTTCTGAATATGACTTTACTGATGAACAGATATTTGTTGTATACAGAAAACTATGGTATAATCTTTAAAAAAAATGTTTCCATGTATCTTGTCATTTACTTTTAAATCATTATCAGCTTTGGTCAATGAGACTGTTTACCTCTCATAATACATTATGCATGGTCAACACGCTGCTGAGTTTCAAAACAAATTGCTTTCAATAACACTAGTATATATTGATAGGGGATTTATTGAGGAATCAAAATAGCAAAAATTAAAATAGGGGTCAATGTGGTTGTTTTTGAGATATTAGCCATTAAAAATTTGGCGGGAAAATGTTCTCTCTTGATTTCTCATAGCTTTATCATTGACCAGTTAAAGTTCTCAAAAACTATTAAAAAATAAATAAGATTTTATAAGACTTTTACAAATGGCTTATGATTATGCATGTAAATGATTTATAAAAAGAAAAATGGGGGTCGATGTGCAAATTACTGTAAGGCATTCAAATTGATAAAACCCGAGTATTTCGAAATCTCACAAAAATTCCAAAACATAAGCAAACATCCTTAAAATTACTTGCTGGTTAATATAACATAGTATGAATTTAAGCATTGCACTTTTTCATATAAAAAAATATCAATTAATTTTCACTAACATCTTAAATTGATTTCTGAAAAACTATGAATTTTATCAGTTTTTTCCAGTTTTTGACAATTTTGGGCCAAATTTAGCTTTTTTCACCCAAAATCAGCTATTTTCAAATTTGATTAACTATGAATTTTGTTTGATCTGATTATCATTCTATTCAGATTTGAATTTTTCTATTTTAAGATTTTAAATTGGTGTTTTTCCATTTTTTTACGATTTTTCGATGATTTTGCTATATTTTACCCAAAATCACCATATACCAAAATAAGTATTGCTGTAAAGTTTTGGAATGGTTAGAATAAAGGTTTTTGTCTTTTTTAAACTATCAAATGAACCTCTTTTACCAATATTTATATTTTTGCTGTCCTGTTTGTAATCAATTCACGCTTTGTAAATCTCAAATTCCAACAAAAATCGGATGTTTTCACCCAAAATTTCATGCTTATACAAAAAAAAACTATTTTTTTTTAATTTCATTTTATTAACACTGTATAACCTGTTGTAAAACTTTTTATTTGAAATGATTATCATCGATAATAAATGTTTAACAATCTGTTCCCAGTTTTTCGCTATTTTTTTCAAATTTTGCTATTTTTCACCAAAAAATCATTTTTTCCACTCAGGTATTTTGGTAGACTTTTAGTAAGTTACAAAGAAAGCCTTTTAGAATTGAAAAATACCCAAAATAATTCTGTTGCAATTTTTTTGAGGTTGGCCACATTTTTCATCTATTTTGACTAGACTAAACTATGAATGCAGAAATTAACATTTAAAATCATATTAAGGGGCTTCTTGCGAATTGGGGGTTTCATTCCATAAGTAATTATTGAAAATAAATGATTTTTCATTCTAAAAAATAATAAATAAAAAAAGCAAAGAAATGTGCAAACATTAGAAGATTTATGGGATTAGGATGGAAATTGGCGAAAATCTGCTCCACTGCTTTTCAAGCAACTAGAAAAACAAAACAAAGCATTATGGCTCTACATGTTTTAAACGTTTAATCCAAATGCACTTGTTTTGCTACTTTTCAAGAACCTGAACAGAAAAGTTAGTACTAAATGATTTTTTTCCACATGAAATACACCAGAGCAGATATATTGTTTCAAATATAAGCATTTATCTCTAACTCTTTATTTAAAGGATACTTTGCAAAAGCAAAAGCTCAAACACATTAAACGAATCGATAATAACAGTCATACTCCTGACTTAATACAAGCGTCATTTTCGTATGTAGAAAATGGTGGATTAAACCTGGTTTTAAACTTAGCTGAACCTCTCACTTGTATATAAAATTAAAATAAGTATACAACTGTTTAAAGGTTATAAATCGATTAAGAAAAACATATCCAGGTTACAAACCAAAACCAAGGGAGTATTACCGTCGCATATAATTCCAATATATTGACAGCAATCTCTGAAGAAATCTAATTGAAATGATAGATGCAAGTTTAAAAAAAAAGGATACAAAAGTCAATATTGGGAATAATCTTAATCCAAATTAAAAACCAATTCTTCAGAGAACAATTGAAGGTCTTTCCACCTCGATAATAAGAATTAAATTTAAAATCCTTTGACTTTGACCTCAATTTCAAGGTCATAGCTCAGTGAACTCAAATCGAAAGACCAGAGGTCAATCACTTGTGTGATGGTGGACAAAATACTGATTTCAAATACATAAGGTAAGAAAACTCCTATGAGGGTTAAAAAAAACACCCCGACTTAAATATGTTGAAGTTGCGCCTTATTGTAAACAGTTTTTTGGCAAACACTTCAAACAATTAACTGTTAAAGTTTTTTTTATAATAACGATATCAAGCAAAATTCAAAATTTAGAACATGACCTTGCCCTTTGACCTTGATCTCAATTTCTTTCAAATGGACCAGGGACTTTATGTCAAAAGACTGTAGGCCTCTTCGACTTATAACGTATGAATTTATCCAACATATCGCCTATCTTAAATTTTCAAAGAGAAATAACTCAAGTAAGATGTCTTCCGATCACTCCAGTTAAATTAAACAAATCATTCTTAAGAGTAGACGAAGAATTTGGTGAAAACAGTTTTTTAAAATCTTTTACGATATAGCGATGACAAGAAAAAGGAGACGCGGGGACTTAACTCCTATAATAATAAGTGTTTGGTCACACAGGGTGAGTTTTGAATTTCCCATTACTATACAATATCATTGGTCAAACATCCATTCGATATGTTGTAAAACAAAACAAGTTTCTCAGACGGCAGAAGAAAAAAAAATTAACAGAAGAAAAACAAAGGGTTTTCTACAAAAAGTGGAAAGACCTAATAAACACAAACAAATATGTCACAGAGAAAAAAAAAGGCATATAGACAAAGTAAATTATCAAAATCGAAAGAAAAGAATGCAAAAATGTACAATAAAACAATAACACAATAAGTACAGGAAATATGTAACATACGATTTTGACTGACAGCAACCTTTCCATATTATATTTTGCCTAGACAAACTAATCAGGAGGTTCAACATATCATCGAAAAATTTAATTTTTGAGGTAACGCGTCTTTTTATTGGCTGCCGTTATTTTGTTATCAGTCATGTGACCGTGAGGTCATCAACGTTTTTTTCATGGTTCTCTACGGTTTAAATGGAATTTAGAATTGAATTATAAATAAGGACTGTGATATTTTTTTCTGTCTATTCGAAATAACATAAAACAATTGGTGCACACTGTTAAATAACCCGCTACGCGCATTATTCAGTGTGCACAATTGTTTTTATGTTATTTCGAATAGACAGAAAAAATATTACAGGCATTCCTTAATAAATATTCAATCATGTTTTTCCTCATAATTATAACGCATGGTACTTTCTTTGATGACATTCTATTCAAATTATTCAGACCTCGATTCTCTAGGAACTTGAGAATGTTAAAAAATGTAAAAGTAAAAAAAATAGAATGACGATAAAAAAAAAAAAAAACATAATATCGCTAAATACATCGAGTTTCGATAAAATTAAAGTTGTTTGGATTTGTTTTAGTAGGCAGAAAAATTTATCTGTTTCTTCTGTAGTGTATTGTAATGAAAAGATCAGCGATGGCGGAAAAATACACATAAATAGGTTCACATTAGTGTTATCCCATTAAACGATGACAAGAGCTAATAATTGAAAGAATACTAACAGCTATTTGTATCAACAGTTCGAATTGACAATAGACTCATTGGAAAATAGATTATTTACTAACCCTGTATATTTGGCTCCATTCGTTTGTTTGTTTCGAGATTGCAAAAGAAAAAATCGAATACACTTTCGTTTGGTTTTCCGTTGCTGATTTCTAAAATGAAAATAGAACCTTTGCAAATATTCAAGAGTCTTCATACTTGCCGTAACATTTAACACATGATCCCTTAAACTCCAGACGATACTTAAGTGCAGTTAATGAATGTAATTCAGTAAAATCCACGTTTACATTGCTGCCACGAATTGATTTAGATACAAACACAAAGAAAAAGAAACAATTGTTTTCTTTAACTATTATTATGGTTATACTGAACGGCGTGGTCCTATAGTCAAATTTCGATGTATGTAGAAACCGAAATTTGTTTTGGCCCAACGTGCCCAATGAGCAGATGGAGCAGTTCAAAGCACAGTTGGTACATATTCTAATTATTTTGGTAATCGATCGACTCAAACAATCAGTATTTTGTAATGGTAAGTAATTTAAAAAATTAAAAAAGACTATACTTTTTTCAATTCAATTACATCTCGCGTTGCATTTTACTAACCAGAGACTGCTCTTCTAATATGTTCTATTCTCTTACCTTTCGTCCAACGGAGTTTTACTTAATTATAATACATTTGAATAGAATTTGTTAGTTTACAAAACTTCTAATGAGGTAAAACAGCTTAAAATAATGAGCTCATGACAAAATAGTTTTCTCTACAGGAGAGTACAGCCTTGTCTCATTTTTACATTATCTATTTAAATGCCAGATACATATGGCTATTATAAACATTTTTCTTAGTCTAAAAAAGATTGAACATAAGCTTAAATATACAAAAGATCAAATGGTTTGACTAACAATGAGACGAATCTCTTTCCAAGTCCCAATGTATAAAAAACCTTTTTCAATTTTTCAATCTAGGGACAGTTGTGACAAAATGTTTTTGTCGCATATTATCGTTCTTTTAAACTATATTCCAAAAAGTGAAAGTGATCTTATTTACTGCAAAAACAATGTAACTGGTACATCTAAAGTCGGCGTCACTCAGTGAAATTTAAATATTTCAAATATTTTGGCCACGAGCATCACTGAAGAGACATGTATTGTTGAAATGCGCATCTGGTGCAAGAAAATTGGTACCGTTGATTTTATTACTACCACTGGGTCGATGCCTCTGCTGGTGGACTATTAGTCCCCGAGGGTATCACCAGCCCAGTAGCCAGTACTGGCATGAAAATACGGATTTTTGTGTTATTCAAATTTGCTGTTACGAAATATTAGAAATTATTATACATTAAGGAATGTATCTCCCTCATGCAAAGCTCTGATTCCCATCACGGATTTGGCTATACTTTTAAGACCTTTTGGATTATAGCTCTTCAACATTTATATAAGATTTGGATTTCAAATATTATGGCCACGAGCATCACTGAAGAGACATGTATTGTCGAAATGCGCATCTGGTGCAAGAAAAATTGGTACCGTTAATTTTATTACTACCACGTACACTGGGTCGATGCCTCTGCTGGTGGACTGTTCGTCCCTGAAGGAATCACCAGCCTAGTAGCTAGAACTTCGGTACTGGCATGAAAATACGGATTTTTTGTGTTATTTTATAAATTTGCTGTTACGAAATATTAGAAATTATTATACATTAAGGAATGTATCTCCCTCATGCAAAGCTCTGATTCCTATCACGGATTTGGCTATACTTTTTAGACCTTTTGGATTATAGCTCTTCATTATTTAAATAAGCTTTGGATTTCAAATATTTTGGCCACGACCATCACTGAAAAGACATGTATTGTCGAAATGTGCATCTGGTGCAAGAAAATTGGTACCGTTAATTCTATTACTACCACTGGGTCGATGCCTCTGCTGGTGAACTATAAGTCCCCGAGGGTGTCACCAGCCCAGTAGCCAGTACTTCGGAACTGGCATGAAAATACGGATTTTTTGTGTAATTTAAATTTGCTGCTACGAAATATTAGAAATTATTATAAATTAAGGAATGTATCTCCCTCATGCAAAGCTCTGATTCCTATTACGGATTTGGCTATACTTTTTGGACCCTTTGGATCATAGCTCTTCATCATTTATATAAGCTTTGGATTTTAAATATTTTGGCCACGAGCATCACCGAAAAGACATGTATTGTCGAAATGCGCATCTGGTGCAAGAAAATTGGTACAGTTAATTTAATTACTACCACTGGGTCGATGCCTCTGCTGGTGAACTATTAGTCCCCGCGGGTATCACCAGCCCAGTAGCCAGTACTTCGGTACTGGCATGAAAATACGGATTTTTTGTGTTATTTTATAAATTTGCTGTTTCGAAATATTAGAAATTATTATACATTAAGGAATGTTTCTCCCTCATGCAAAACTCTGATTCCCATCACGGACTTGGTTATACTTTTTGGACCTTTTGTATGATAGCTCTTCATCATTTATATAAGCTTTGGATTTCAAATACTTTGGCCACGAGCATCACTGAAGAGACATGTATTGTCGAAATGCGCATCTGGTGCAAGAAAATATGTACCGTTAATTTTATTACTACCACTGGGTCGATGCCTCTACTGGTGGACTATAAGTCCCCGAGGGTTTCACCAGCCCAGTAGCCAGTACTTCGGTACTGGCATGAAAATACAGATGTTTTGTCTTATCTAAATTTGCTGTTACGAAATATTAGAAATTATCATAAATTAAGGAAGGTATCTCCCTCATGCAAAGCTCTGATTCCTATCAAGGATTTGGCTATACTTTTTGGACCTTTTGGTTTATAGCTCTTCATCATTTATATAAGCTTTGGATTTCAAATATTTTGGCCACGAGCATCACTGAAGAGACATGTATTGTCGAAATGCGCATCTGGTGCAAGAAAATTGGTACCGTTAATTTTATTACTACCACTGGGTCGATGACTCTGCTGGTAGAATATTAGTTCCCGAGGGTATCACAAGCCTAGTAGCTAGTACTTCGGTACTGGCATGAAACACGGATTTTTTGTGTTATTTAAATTTGCTGTTACGAAATATTAGAAATTATTATAAATTAAGGAATGTATCTCCCTCATGCAAAGCTCTGATTCCTATTACGAATTTGGCTATACTTTTTGGACCCTTTGGATCATAGCTCTTCATCATTTATATAAGCTTTGGATTTCAAATATTTTGGCCACGAGCATCACTAAAGAGACATGTATTGTCGAAATGCGCATCTGGTGCAAGAAAATTGGTACCGTTGATTTTATTACTACCACTGGATCGATGCCTCTGCTGGTGGACTATTAGTCCCCGAAGGTATCACCAGCCCAGTAGCTAGTACTTCGGTACTGACATGAAAACACGGATTTTTTCTGTTATCTAAATTTGCTGTTACGAAATATTAGAAATTATCATAAATTAAGGAAGGTATCTCCCTCATGCAAAGCTCTGATTCCTATCAAGGATTTGGCTATACTTTTTGGACCTTTTGGTTTATAGCTCTTCATCATTTATATAAGCTTTGGATTTCAAATATTTTGGCCACGAGCATCACTGAAGAGACATGTATTGTCGAAATGCGCATCTGGTGCAAGAAAATTGGTACCGTTAATTTTATTACTACCACTGGGTCGATGACTCTGCTGGTAGAATATTAGTTCCCGAGGGTATCACAAGCCTAGTAGCTAGTACTTCGGTACTGGCATGAAACACGGATTTTTTGTGTTATTTAAATTTGCTGTTACGAAATATTAGAAATTATTATAAATTAAGGAATGTATCTCCCTCATGCAAAGCTCTGATTCCTATTACGAATTTGGCTATACTTTTTGGACCCTTTGGATCATAGCTCTTCATCATTTATATAAGCTTTGGATTTCAAATATTTTGGCCACGAGCATCACTAAAGAGACATGTATTGTCGAAATGCGCATCTGGTGCAAGAAAATTGGTACCGTTGATTTTATTACTACCACTGGATCGATGCCTCTGCTGGTGGACTATTAGTCCCCGAAGGTATCACCAGCCCAGTAGCTAGTACTTCGGTACTGACATGAAAACACGGATTTTTTTCTGTTATTTAAATTTGCTGTTACGAAATATTAGAAATTATTATAAATTAAGGAATGTATCTCCCTCATGCAAAGCTCTGATTCCAATTACGGATTTGGCTATACTTTTTGAACCCTTTGGATTATAGCTCTTCATCGTTTATATAAGCTTTGGATTTCAAATACTTTGGCCACGAGCATCACCGAAAAGACATGTATTGTCGAAATGCGAATCTGGTTCAAGAAAATTGGTACAGTTAATTTAATTACTACCACTGAGTCGATGCCTCTGATGGTGAACTATAAGTCCCCGAGGGTGTCGACAGCCCAGTAGCCAGTACTTCGGAACTGGCATGAAAATACGGATTTTTTGTGTAATTTAAATTTGCTGTTACGAAATATTAGAAATTATTATAAATTAAGGAATGTATCTCCCTCATGCAAAGCTCTGATTCCTATTACGGATTTGGCTATACTTTTTGGACCCTTTGGATCATAGCTCTTCATCATTTATATAAGCTTTGGATTTTAAATATTTTGGCCACGAGCATCACCGAAAAGACATGTATTGTCGAAATGCGCATCTGGTGCAAGAAAATTGGACAGTTAATTTTATTACTACCACTGGGTCGATGCCTCTGCTAGTGAACTATTAGTCCCCGAGGGTATCACCAGCCCAGTAGCCAGTACTTCGGTACTGGCATGAAAATACGGATTTTTTTGTATTATTTTATAAATTTGCTGTTTCGAAATATTAGAAATTATTATACATTAAGGAATGTATCTCCCTCATGCAAAACTCTGATTCCCATCACGGATTTGGCTATACTTTTTGGACCTTTTGTATGATAGCTCTTCATCATTTATATGAGCTTTGGATTTCAAATATTTTGGCCACGAGCATCACTGAAGAGACATGTATTGTCGAAATGCGTATCTGGTGCAAGAAAATATGTACCGTTACTTTTATTACTACCACTGGGTCGATGCCTCTACTGGTGGACTATAAGTCCCCGAGGGTTTCACCAGCCCAGTAGCCAGTACTTCTGTACTGGCATGAAAATACAGGTGTTTTGTCTTATCTAAATTTGCTGTTACGAAATATTAGAAATTATCATAAATTAAGGAAGGTATCTCCCTCATGCAAAGCTCTGATTCCTATCACGGATTTGGGTATACTTTTTGGACCTTTTGGTTTATAGCTCTTCATCATTTATATAAGCTTTGGATTTCAAATATTTTGGCCACGAGCATCACTGAAGAGACATGTATTGTCGAAATGCGCATCTGGTGCAAGAAAATTGGTACCGTTAATTTGATTACTACCACTGGGTCGATGACTCTGCTGGTGAACTATTAGTTCCCGAGGGTCTCACCAGCCTAGTAGCTAGTACTTCGGTACTGGCATGAAACACGGATTGTTTGTGTTATTTAAATTTGCTGTTACGAAATATTAGAAATTATTATAAATTAAGGAATGTATCTTCCTCATGCAAAGCTCTGACTCCTATTACGAATTTGGCTATACTTTTTGAACCCTTTGGATTATAGCTCTTCATCATTTATTTAAGATTTGAATTTCAAATATTTTGGCCACGAGCATCACCGAAAAGACATGTATTGTCGAAATGCGCATCTGGTGCACGAGAATTGGTATCGTTAATTTTATTACTACCACTGGGTCGATGGCTCTGCTGGTGGACTTTTAGATCCCGAGGGTATCACCAGCCCAGGAGCCAGTACCATGAAAATACGTTTTTTTTTGGTGTTATTTAAATTTGCTGTTGCGAAATATTAGAAATAATTACAAATTAAGGAATGTATCTCCCTCATGCAAAGCTCTGATTCCTATCACGGATATGGCTATACTTTTTGGACCTTTTGTATTATAGCTCTTCATCATTTATATAAGCTTTGGATTTCAAATATTTTGGCCAAGAGCATCACTGAAGAGACATGTATTGTCGAAATGCGCATCTGGTGCAAGAAACCGTTAATGTTATTACAACCGCTGGGTCGATGCCTCTGCTGGTGGACAATTAGTTCCCGAGGGTATCACCAGTTCCGTAGCTAGTACTTCGGTACTGGCATGAAAACACGGATTGTTTGTGTTATTTAAATTTGCTGTTACGAAATATTAGAAATTATTATCAATTCAGGAATGTATCTCCCTCATGCAAACTCTGATTCCTATTACGGATTTGGCTATACTTTTTGAGCCCTTTGGATTATAGCTCTTCATCATTTATATAAGCTTTGGATTTCAAATATTTTGGCCAAGAGCATCACCGAAAAGACATGTGTTGTCGAAATGCGCATCTGGTGCAAGAAAATTGGTACCAATAATCTTATTACTACCACTGGGTCGATGCCTCTGCTGGTGGACTATTAGTCCCCGAGGGTATCACCAGCCTAGTAGCTAGTACTTCGGTACTGGCATGAAAACACGGATGTTTTGTGTTATTTAAATTTGCTGTAACAAAAATTAGAAATTATTATAAATTAAGGAATGTATCTCCCTCATGCAAAGCTCTGATTCCTATCACGGATTTGGCTATACTTTTTGGACCTTTTGTATTATAGCTCTTCATCATTTATATAAGCTTTGGATTTCAAATATTTTGGCCACGAGCATCACTGAAGAGACATGTATTGTCGAAATGCGCATCTGGTGCAAGACAATTGGTACCGTTAATTTTATTACTACCACTGGTTTGATGCCTCTGCTGGTGGACTATAAGTCCCCGAGGGTGTCACCAGCCCAGTAGCCAGTACTTATGTACTGGCATGAAAATACGGATTTTTTGTCTTATCTAAATTTGCTGTTACGAAATATTAGAAATTATTATAAATTAAGGAATGTAACTCCCTCATGCAAAGCTCTGATTCCTCTCACGGATTTGGCTATACTTTTTGGACCTTTTGGATTATAGCTCTTCATCATTTATATTAACTTTGGATTTCAAATTATTTGGCCACGAGCATCACTAAAGGGACATGTATTGTCGAAATGCGCATCTGGTGCAGAGAAATTGGTACCTTTAATTTTATTACTACCACTGGGTCGATGCCTCTGCTGGTGGATTTTTGGTTCCCGAAGGTATCACCAACCTAGTAGCCAGTACTTCGGTACTGGCGTGAAAATACTGATTTTTTGTCTTATTTAAATTTGCTGTTACGAAATATTAGAAATTATTGTAAATTAAGTAATGTATTTCCCTCATGCAAAGCTCTGATTCCTATCACGGATTTGGCTATACTTTTTGGACAAATTTTTTATAGCTCTTCATCATTTATATAAGCTTTGGGTTTCAAATATTTTGGCCACGAGCATCACTGAAGGGACATGTATTGTCGAAATGCGCATCTCGTGCAAGATAATTGGTACCGTTAATTTTATTACTACCACTGGGTCGATGCCTCTGCTGGTGGACTATTAGTCCCCGAGGGTATCACAAGCCCAGTAGCCAGTACTTCGGTACTGGCATGAAAATACGGATTTTTTTGTGTTATTTGATAAATGTGCTGTTACAAAATATTAGAAATTATTATAAATTAAGGAAAATATCTCCCTCATGCAAAGCTCTGATTCCTATCACGGATTTGGCTATACTTTTCTGACGTTTTAGATTATAGCTCTTCATCATTTATATAAGCTTTGGATTTCAAATATTTTGGCCACGAGCATCACTAAAGAGACATGTATTGTCGAAATGCGCATCTGGTGCAAGAAAATTGGTACCGTTAATTTTATTAACATTTCATTTGCTTTTCGAATTGTTATTTTATAATTTTCTATAACACCTATACCTTTACAATACAAACCAAATCAGGTTTGTATTTAAAGATAAGAATCATTATGAATAAATTTGAATATAGAATTTTAGACGAAACTAATATTTTTGCATCACACCATTATTTACATCAATCTTCAACTCAATTTACACATAAGTATGTTTGATATTGCCCCTTGGGACACAGAATAAACAGATTGCTGTTACTTTATTTTAAGGAAAACTTTATACTGGATGTTTTATGGACCAACCAGATAGAACTTTACCATACGGCAAGGCAGATTATAAAGAACAATTGACCAACGATTTATGTCTATCACATTGTTGTTCAGTTCTGCATGACGCTACATTTATGGGAACAGAGGTACATCTTGACGCTATTTTTTTTAATTTTGAGCATTAAATTATCTTTTGTATAGAAAGAAAAAAACACGTTACAACATGACTATGCAAACTATGTGTTCATCATAATTGACAATTTGATCTTTAGAATCTATAACGGTGAAAAAATAACTTTTACACCAGTTTACGTGTTTATCATTTCAATGAAAATACTCAGTATTTAGTATCATTATTGCAGTGTGTAAAGCAAAACTAATGGTTCTGACTTGCTCATTATCCTTTTTAACTTTAATATTTAAGCCGGTGTTACTATAACTTTGCCGATAGTGATGCATGCTATTTATTGCTGTTCAATTTAAAATTAAGGTGTTCAACTTGTCAGAAATTTTAATTAATCGTTAAAAATAACAGCCAATTAATGTAAATCGAATAAGACTCAGTTAAAATTGTAGGTTCGTCTCTCAAATCAGAAAAGTTAAAATGTTATGATATGCCGATCTATATCTTCTCAGGCATAGATTACCTTAGGCAAATGTTAGTTGGATTTGGCAAAACTTTTAGGAATTTTGGTCCTCAATGCTCTTCAACTTCTTTCTTTTTTTTTGCCTTTTTAACTGTTTTAGATTCGAGCGTCACTGATGAGTCCTTTGTAGACGAAACGTGCGTCTGGCGTTTATACAAAAAAATTAGTCCTGGTATCTATGATGAGTTTATTTATATACTGTTCAAGAAAAAAAGATCATGTATTCAGGCTATAAGATATAATGCATGTATTGTGAATCAAAAGTTGTAATTTGTTTTTTATTTGTGCTTGAAGTCGTTAATCGTTGGAAATGATGAGGTTTGACTCATCCCTTCATAATTTTTACGGACGCCATCACGAGTTGGTAGACCGTTACTGAATATCCGTTTCACAGATGATACCTTATATTGTAATTACAATCCTGTTCCCGTTTCACGAATATGACCTATTGATATAACTATTTGCTGGGTTAGTTATAACATGAGCAAAACGACCACATATGGAACAGGATCTGCTAACCCTTCCGAAGTACCCCTCTGTGAATAGAACAATAAAGTTATAAACATATGGACAAAGTCACGCTTTAACTATCTACCTTTATAAAATGTCATTTTTATTAATACATTATATTGTGTTGCCCCAGGCATAAATTGACGGAGCCTCTTTTGTTTTTTGCACTTTAATTTCGTATTTGTTTTTGCTTTCAATGTGTGTCGAATCAAGAGCCAATGATTAATCTTATGTTGACGAAATACACGTCTGGCATTCACAGTTGGCCTTGTGTCTTTGATGCATTAATTAAAGAATTCAAATTGTATTACCATAACGTAACAATTAAAGAATTCAAATTGTATTACCATAACGTAACAAACTGAACGGTACCAATTTTACGGCATGTTATGTGCATTTCGAAATTCCCACTTGTATGCTATTGTTTAGTTTGTGATCGCTTTTCAAAATTTTGCACTGACGTTCTCAATTTAATTATAACTTTAAAATACGATAATGAATCATTTGAAATCTTTTTAAGACGCAGTATGTTATTGTTATTTCGAGTTTGAGAATTTCGCTAGACGTGGACATATGTTTATGAAAAAAATATCAGTACAACCTGTTTTGAACATGATAAACGAGGAAAGAAAAAAAGGTGAATAATAAATCAACTAATGTTATTTTTAAATGCAGGATTTCAGTGTTATTGTAGCAATGTCACTAATGCAGTAGCATTTGTTGTACCGAGATTTGAAGATACGTGTGATAGTCCCTGTGATGGAAATCCCAGTGAAATTTGTGGAGGTGGATGGCGATTGAGTATTTATTGAATAGGTAATTTTATATAACCAATTGTTCAAGATTAAAAATGTCAACAAATAGATAAGCAAATCAATAAAGAATAAAATAAAAAAGTAAATTAACTTTTAAATTATAACGTAACATAGTTTTAAGAAAGTTTACTCTAATAATAGTACTACAATCTATAATTCAAAATTATCCAGACAAATGTAAATTGGTATTGTACACAATTTGCCTTCTATATTATATGAAAGGAGAATATTGTTTCCAAACGATTTCATCTATATAAGTAAAAAGTAAAATCACAAAAATACTGAACTCCGAGAAAAAACAAAACGAACGGACAACAACTGTTGTAAAACATCCAAAATTACACGAACTGTAAACTGCAAAAGATCGACCAGCGATGCTTGAATCAACAGATGTAGATAGACCAAATAAAATACGAAGTTGAAAGGCATTAAAGACCCAATAGTCCCCCCCCAAAAAAAAAAGGTTTACCAAATACAGACGTGACAGCACATAAATTAGTTATATAGAATTAAGTAAATATGTTGAGTCATGACATACCTTATCAATATGAAAAAGATATTTTATGTATGGAATAACGAGCACATACACTTTTAATTCTATGCGATGTATCGCCTATCTGCATGAGGTTTGAGTTTTTGACACATTTTATTGAACTTTTTATAAATGACTTAAGGTGGTACCAAACACATTGGAAACTATTTTGACCCTTTAACAAACATATAAAAAGATCAAAAAGCCGTTGAACGAAGTTTAATTTTGCCTCTTCACCTTTCGTGTCCAAATCTTTCGTCTATGTTGGTCTTTCCGAGGCGGAAATGTAAAAAAAAACATAATCCCTGACCTGATCCAGTATTACCGTTGTATGCAACACAAAACACCATAGTCGGTTAACGTTGTTTACAAGTTTACGAGCTAACACATGTATTCGATACCAATGTAACAAAGGACTCTAATGACGTCACAGCGAGAAGGAAATAAAGGGATATAAACAAGGTTGATATTTTCCGTATTTTTCGACATCAATATTTACCTGTTATTTTTAGTAACAACGAGGTTTGGAATTATTGTATAAATATAAATTTCAACATTTTAAACATAAATTCTAAAAAATAAATAAACCAACCATTAATTGGGTTTTAAGCAATCTGACAAACACTTTTCTACTTTGCTAGTTTTCAAGATGATCAAAACTTTAAGTTGTAAAAACCAAGACATGGTATAAAGTTGAACTTATAATATTCATGAAAACAAATGTATGTATCAAAGTTAGATAAAAACAACGAACTACTTGATAATATATCATTTTGACAATAAAAGAAATAATTATAATGTCCGTTCTTTTATTAAAGGATGTTCTGATACAACGGAGGCAATATATCCGCCAACTGCAAACGAAATATATACAGTGACCGAAGTAAAACCACATACAGATATACCAACTTATTCAAAAAATGTGGATAGCACACCAGCATTGACTACTGAAATGACTGCAACGTCCTCCATTGTCCTCTATTGGAACAAATTTAAAATCAACTCTTTTGATACCCATGGCGACATTTCAAACTTTTTCACCGACCACAGGAGACAACACATCATCAGATGGAAATATCATATCTTTATGCTCTTGTCCAAACTGTGCGTCAAAAGATCACACCTTTTTAACAAAATCAGAACTAGACAAAGTATTAGTAAACCTGAGGAATTTAATTGTAATAAAAATGAAAAACACGAATAAGTATAAAAGAACAAAACAATCCGCATATGATTCCCGAAAACCTTCAAGATATCTTGGTATAGGAGGCGTCATTGTCATTTCACTTCCTATTATGAATATTGTTAGTATTGATCTTTTGAAGTTTTTGAATGTTGCTTAAAACCCGACAGCGTACGAAAAAGATATAATTATCAACCTAAAATCGATACAAATTTGTTCACAAACAAATATGTACACGAAAAAACAACAATTATGTACTCCAGTTGCTTGTGAATTTGTCAAGAACTAGTATACAAGTATCACATTTGGTGATCAACGTTCACTAGTTTCTTTCTTCTTCTTTATTTCATAAAAAAAATGATGCCATACGACGAAGCCTTATACATATAGTATAAAGAACTATTTAAAAAAGGATGTGCAAATCTCGGAAATAGCAAATTTGGCAGCTATTATTAAGTAGTTCATGTTTTAGGAATAGAATACGTTGCCACAACATGTAGTCCCCATATGATATGGAAAGACATGTCCATTTTGCATGATTTGTACTAAATGTGAGAAGTTTACAATAATAAAAACTACTGCATTGTATTGATAAAAATAGTTTTTTTGTTTTTTGAGGTCTGTTGTTTGCCGTACGCCTTTTTTTCGTATGCGTATCTTGTCTTTGAAAACGAAATGAAGAATTTATTTTTGTGTATGCGTCTGAAGCTATTTTTCAACGGATTGCTCTAAAAAAAATAATTATAAATAAAAAAAAATTTAATACTTGATAAATTGATTATCTATGACTGATGATTTTGTATGTACCAACATAAAAAATGTTTGTCACAGTTTCATGTATTGTTTTGAAAGCTGTATTTCAAAATAAAGTATCTAATTGTTTTTTTTTTACATTTAACCAACCCACAAATTCACTGTGTCAAACTGAAGTAATAATGTTATGACAGATTTATGTCTTTGTACTTTTTGCTGAATAAATGTGAAATTTTAAAAAGAGGAAAAACAAACGAAGGGACCAATCAAACACGATCACTGTTATGACAATATTGACAACACAATGGACAAATGTAATTCAAATAGTAATTAAGACTCATTTACACATATTGCAAGTGGTGTTGTTATCTTTCGGCTGCTAATTATTATCTTGTTTTATATTTCTTAATTAAGCTTTCATTCCTTAATTTTCGTTGATTGGCACAATTTTTTTTTCACGGGCTGCTACATCAAACATTTCTTTTAGTACGAGCCATCCTGTTGCAGATCACCCCCTAAAAAATATCGGTACTAACAAAAAAAAAGCTAAACCAAAAGTAGTTTGGTTGAAATAGATTCATATGTAAGCACGTGTTAACTTCCATGTTTTTTCCTAGCTTATAAACCTAGCATTTTGCGGTACTGCAAAATCAACATATCGACAAATAATGTCTTTTCAGTCATGATCACGGAGTACATATTTGCAAATAGAAAACAAATATATACCACTTCGTTAAAGTTTATTTTACAAAAAGACACACAAGGGGACTAAACAGGGTGGAATCAAATCGCGGCATCATAATAAACCGTTCTTTTAACATGCAAATGTATATTGTTCATTAGATATTAGCAACGAAAATTTGCGTCCACAAGAAATCAACTTGAAAATTTAATAAAATATACCCCACAATTCACATAAAACAGAAGCAACCATCGGCAAATTAAACACAAGTCTCAGATTTCTCCAAGAGCCGTGGTGTAGTGGTTAGTGCATCGGACTACTAACACAAAGGTTTCTGGTTTGATTCCCGTTTGGGATGAAAATTTCAGGAACTCAATTTTCGGCTCTCCCTTGACACCATCTGCGAGTATGATCTTCAGGAAACGATGATAGTCCGTCAGAGGGACGATAAATGGCTGACCCGTGTTAAGAGAGAGCCATATCTCTTGCACGTTAAAGACACCCTTGTAGATTTCGAAAAAGAGTAGGCTAATGCTGCTACAAGGCAGCACTCGCACCCGCAAAGTAATATAAGTTGTTTCCCAATCCACTATAAACAAATATGTTTAAACTAGAAAGACAAATACTGCAATGTAGTCAGAAGAAATTAAGAAGATAACAAATAAAATGTTCACAAACGCACTTATAAAAACTGAAGTGGAAATAAGCAATACTACTGGAGTAAATTAAAGTGCTCCGGAGTGATTAGCAGTTTATAACGCCACTTCGTATTTGCCATCATTTCGACATCATGCCTCTTTCGCGTTAAAAGCTATATTATATTTCATCTTATTTTTTTTACAATGCCCTTGTCCCGGTGTATATGACGAAATGGATCGTTCTGGTGCAGTGAAGTTGGTGTGCACAGTGTAGTTATAAGAAAAACGGATTTACTGACATACCTTAAATACGATATTATCAATGAAATAAGATGATGTGGTATGCTTGTCAATGAGCCAACTCTCCGACAGAGACCAAATGACACAGAAACTAACAACTATATGTTACGTGCATCCCATCCCTCAACAATAAGTTAAATCCATTCCGCATAGTAAGCTGTAAAAAGCCACGAAATGACAATTGTAAAACATTTTAAACGAAAAAAAACTAACAGCCTTATTAACGAACAAAATAATGAGCAAAATATAAATATGATATGTAACAACAAACGACACCAAGTTCTTGAATTTGGACAAGTACATAAAAAATGTGGCGGGGTTAGAATAGTTGAAAATAGCTCCAACCATCGCTTAACCTGAGACATGTAGTCTAACATTACACAAGGAGAGCCGTGGTGTAGTGGTAAGTGCGTCGGACTACTATAACAAAAAATTTCTAGTTCGATCCCCGTTCAGAGGAAAACATTTCAAGGACTGATTTTTGGCTTTCCCTTGAAACCATTTGCGAGTATGATCTTGAGAAACGATGATAGTCCGTCAGAAGGCCACGATAAATTGCTGGCTCGTGTTTAGAGAGAGCCATATCTCCTGCACGTTAAAGACACCCTTTTAGATTTCGAAAAAAACAGGCTAATTCCGCTACAAAGCAGCACTCGCACCCGCAAAGTGGAAAGGGATTAATATAAGTTGTAAACACTTGTTTCAAACTCCTTGTACTAATGGATCATGACTATTAATAAATATGTTAAAACTAACAGTACACAACACGAACACCTATAAAAATCAGTTGAAAAGGGTTTATCTCTAGTATTTTTTGCGAGAAGACTACCTTGACCATTGAATTTTGATGCTTATTAGATTATACCCGTTGTGATGCTCTTGTATAAATCTACGTATTAGTCATATTTGGGAGTTCAAGTTTGTGTCTGCTTTTGTAATGTCTCTTGTTTATCCATAAGCATTACTGATGTAATGTTTTAAAATTCTTATTTCATTGTACAAATGGATCATGAAAGTGAAATAGAGGGGAAATACATCGAATCAATAAATCGGACGTATTCGGTGATGCTATAGTAGTGACTTCAACACAATGATTAAGCACCTTGACTATAAGGATGTTTTATACTTATTATCACATCCACCAAACACTGTTGAAAATATAGTAGGGATGGTTCGATAAATAAGCTCAAAGAATTGTTAGTATGTTTTGTATGTATACATTAGCGGTTTGATGAGAACAAACCAAAATAAAAATAGAAAGGAAATCTCATTTTGGTTAGTTTTAGTGGATAATTAGTATTCAAATATCAGTACCAATAACAACTCAAGCGGTTGACGACACGTAAAGTTACATTTTAAAGCTTCAGTTTGAATCAAAACCGATAATAACCTAGTCTTTACTCAAACCAAGAGAATGTTTCCCACAAACATATTCTATATATCGTCAATTGTAGCTAAATCCAGATAATAACGCTTTGAAGAAAAATCGAATGATGTTGACATGTACCCCAAACTTAGCAAGTGTAATTGTTACGTTTATGTATTTTATGTATTCTTTGTCTAAAATGATTAGGTAGTAAAAAGATCAGATAATTTTGATTTTTATGCTTAACATAATCATGATTATTATAACATGTAGCCATTGGTAAACGACATTGAGTGATTAATGATGTTTCATGTACATGTATATATATAGATCCATTTTGTACAAGGAATGTGTCATTGATTTTCAAGCTTGAAATTTTGGTTAAAATCAACAATTAGATCTGCCTAATTAATCGTTAATCATAATTTTGTCCGTCAACATTGCTTTTAAAAAAAATATCACATCTGTTTGAGTAAATAAAGTGTGATAAAAAAAATATCATTATTATACTTTACGTTTAAATGCCAGATTATGGTTGACTAATACGAGGGAGACAATATACTCTATCCCATGACTGAGCGGGAAACATCTTTCTTATATAGTTATCGAAGGTACCAGGATTATAATTCCATACGCGAAACGCGCGTTTAGTCTACATAAGTCTACATAAGACTCATCAGTGACGCTCAGATCAAAATAGTTATTAAACAAAATAAGTAAAAAGTTGAAGAGCATTGAGGACCCGAAAAAAGATGTGCCAAATACGGCTAGGGTAATCTATTCCTGGGATAGGAAAAGTTTTGTCACAGGACATTTATTAAAATGACCTTATAATTGATATTGTATGTCACCCTTTTATCCACACCAATCAAAAATCGATAACTCCACCTTGGATTCACCACTGTTGACATTGTTTAATCGGACTAACAATTTGCTGTTCCATCCTCTCAGCCATCGAAAGAATAAAGTTTCTACAGGTACAACCGAACTTCAAATAAATAGTTTAGGTGACAATAGCTGAGAGCCAGCCGTCAAAAATGTGTAAACATGCATAGCACATACAACACTGACTATAAAATTCAAACAAACAAATAAAAATACAAATAAATCTGGTATAGACACCAACAAAAGGTTTTATCAAAGACATCTGTCTGACAGATATGCCAACAAAAGATGTTTTGAATACATGCAATACAAAAAAAAATAATGCCTCACTTATATGTATTTCTTGATAAAGTACAAATTAAGTAATTCATCAGTATAAGGGTTAACAAAATAAAGAAAAAAAAATACTTGAAAAATCCCTAGCTTCTAAATTGCTCCTTTGATTACCAGCCCATTGAACGTCAAAGACAAAATCTCAAAAGCTGAATGTACATACGACCAAAAGGGACATAAAAGCACAAAGACCCATACAGGAAAAATTTTAAAATAAATAAAAAGGTATACAATTTCAGCTCTTACAAAACCTTTAACTCAAGACCATGCATCTTGTATATTTTTGTAAAGTAAACACGTCATTAACTGCTAGTAGTTTGCTGTTATTAATGTATAATTGTAATTTGGTTATTTTCTTTTGTTTCCTATTCTGACATCGGACTCAGACTTTTCTTCAACTGAGTTTTACTGTGCGTACTGTTGTGCGTTTGATTTTTCTACATTGGCTAGAGGTATAGGGTTAGGGTTGAGATAAAAAAAAAACATGTTTAACCCCGCTGCATTTTTAAGCCTGTCCCAAGTCAGGAGTGTCTGGCCTTTGTTAGTGATTTTTTAATTTTAGTTTCTTGTGTATAATTTTTAAACATTTATCTTTGACGTCTTGGTACTTTCAGATGAACTGTTTTATTATCTTGGATTGTTGATGGAAAGAACATGGAGTATACGGACCCCATTTTGTTTCTCAGTGTGGCATAATCTATTTTTTGGTTTCTTACTTTTTTAACAAAATATTCCGAATCATATATCAAATACTACCAATTTAAAGCGTAGGCTTACATTTCTAAGGAACAAAAGCAAAAGTGATGAGCAATCCGTCCTGTACCCGATTGAAAGTAGATATTCAACCAATGAAAAATGGAACATACTTCGACAAGCTATGATGGAAATAGATTACGACAAAAGCTATGCAATGCCACGTTCTCTTCATGCTCTTATGAAAGCAAAATCATTAATTCCAAACTCAGTTTTTTAGATGGCCACTTATGGAATTTAACCTTGATTAAAAATCACCAATAAATGAATTGTTATATTCATTAGATATAATGTCATGTTATAATAGATATTTACACAACATGTGCATTTGGTATAGTCAATATTGTACATAATACCCTGACTACAATAAATCTTTTTACATACTACTTGCATAAAGTTTAATTTTAGTATAATTCAAATAAATTACATTTTACATAATGGTAGCAATTTTTAATTAATGATTTCATTATGATGTTCTCCCGGTATAAACAAAGGGGATATATTAATAACTACTATGAACTGTTAAAAGGTTTCCGCAGATTAAAAGGTTTATACATTTACATCACTACCGCAAATCGACTTTGGTACCGAAGCATTGTTAGTTTACTGAAATCAACCTGAAAATCCAGTGGTTTATATAAAAAAAGATTGCAATATTGGCTTTTCGCCTTCAAATCTTGAAGGAGGCTTCTGTGTCTGGGTAGTCTCAGTAGTCCTATTAATGTATCACTAACCTGTCAACACTGACGTACAAGTTGTGAAGTTAAATCCGGCACGAAACAGCTGGTGCGCTTGACTGCAACTTTAATTGACGAGATATCATAATATTGCTACAAGTGGCGTTTAAAACATATCAATGAATTAACCAATCAATCAATCAATCAATCAATCATTTAATTAAATTTTCCAGTGTATCTCATATTTTACAAGACGTTTCGATTTTAAAGCCTTGGAATTAAAGAAAATATTAAAAAAAAAATTAGTCTAACACATTGTCGATTAACGTTCGTACCTTTTATTGTTTTTATTTGAATGTATATTTTTTTTGGCGGATATTCTATATCTTCATCTGTTGACGCTACCTTAAATGGGACTTCTGAAACATCAAAAGTCTAAATCTATAATTATAACCTTGACAATAAAACATAAAATTGTGGTGTGTAGTAATGAAATTGAGATATATCAAATTTTGAATATAACATCGACTAAAATGGATTTCATTAAGTCCGGTCGGATTTTATAATTGTAAAAATCGACGGTCGCTTCCACACATATTTAAAACTACTATAACAATTTAACGGGTTTTCACATGAAAAATATATATAATAAAAAAAAAAAAATTTTAACCTAGAAAAAAAGGTCAGATAAAAATGTCTTCAAATACCACACAATGAACGAGTAATTAAAATGCAGCGAAAAAATTTAACAAAATGGTAATACGGGAATAATTGACAGCCAACCTAGGTAACTATTTTATCAGGTAATTTGATGAAAGTTGGGTGTGCGGTGCTGTGTGATAGATGGTAATATGTAGGCTAGCGGGAAAAAGGGAGTTTTGTGAAATATAGCCCCTATGTATTTTAGGAACAAAAATTATTAATTGTTTTTGTTTTCACTCCTAAAATTGTAAAAGGCAACCATCGTCCTATTTTTTTTCAGCAACCAGATGAGATAGAAGGTAACAAGAATTCGAAATATGACATTTTAGATTAATAAGAACAAAATCATAGTATTCTCTTTTTTTCTTGGTGTTCGTCTAAAATACATTTGAAGACTAATGATACATCATGTATACACAATGTCTTATAGACATACGGTTCATGATGTCACCAATAGTTATTGTTTAAAAATTTGTTTAAACAAAAATATCGATCAGTAGAACTTGGTAATTTCAAACTTAAACTTGAAAAATCAAGCAGCCAAAAACTAAATAATATATTAAAACATCGGTTTTGACAGTACTCAAAAAATAGTTTCCTTTTTCTAAAGGGTATTTTATGTAGCTCCCTTAGCGATAATGACACGTCTGGATATATTCCATAAAAAAAAAAGATGCAAAATTCATTTACGGCTTCCTCTGAATATTGCATAGCTTCCTATCATAGTGTTAATATAAAGTACCACGGAAGGACATGGGATTAGCTATGTGTTATTTGTGAATAGATTAAATAAATTTCGACACGCTAAGCTAAACAAATTCTCAGATACCTGTCAAATTGAAAAGAGCAATGCACCTTACCTAAAATAGATTGGTAAACAAGAAAATTGTTTTTAAAATCAATTATAGCTTTCATTTTTCCAAAGTTTAATCTGAAGCAAATAATTGATTCAGCCTAAATTTCAGGTGCTATAGAATTATTTTTTTTCATAGAAAAGGAAGCCATTTGTATCGACGACAGTTTAAAACTCTGAATAAAGTAAATCGCAGCATCAGTTTTAAAAATTTAAAAGATATTAAGTGTAGCATTATAAAATAAACGTAGAGAAACGGATGTTAACACTATTAATGATCACAGGAAGATGTCTCAAATACAAATGAGAAATATTTTTATAATTGTTTTATAGTTTCATCAAGAGAAACTAGAAGTATTTGGAATTGGTAAGTTATTTTATCATATTTATATAAAAAAAAACTTTGCCACGTCATCTTTTCATCATAAATACTAGTATTTTGAAGTAAACCAATCATATGTTGCCATATGCTTGACTTATTAAATATGTATGTGTTTCTTCAAGTGATGGAACTGTTCACATTTTCGGAGCAATGATTTTGATTTGTGCTGTTTCGTCATCTTCAGTTGAAATAAGTTAAGGTCAAGGAACAGTAAAGCCTGTCCCAAGTCAGGAGTGTCTGGCCTTTGTTAGTGATTTTTTAATTTTAGTTTCTTGTGTATAATTTTTAAACATTTATCTTTGACGTCTTGGTACTTTCAGATGAACTGTTTTATTATCTTGGATTGTTGATGGAAAGAACATGGAGTATACGGACCCCATTTTGTTTCTCAGTGTGGCATAATCTATTTTTTGGTTTCTTACTTTTTTAACAAAATATTCCGAATCATATATCAAATACTACCAATTTAAAGCGTAGGCTTACATTTCTAAGGAACAAAAGCAAAAGTGATGAGCAATCCGTCCTGTACCCGATTGAAAGTAGATATTCAACCAATGAAAAATGGAACATACTTCGACAAGCTATGATGGAAATAGATTACGACAAAAGCTATGCAATGCCACGTTCTCTTCATGCTCTTATGAAAGCAAAATCATTAATTCCAAACTCAGTTTTTTAGATGGCCACTTATGGAATTTAACCTTGATTAAAAATCACCAATAAATGAATTGTTATATTCATTAGATATAATGTCATGTTATAATAGATATTTACACAACATGTGCATTTGGTATAGTCAATATTGTACATAATACCCTGACTACAATAAATCTTTTTACATACTACTTGCATAAAGTTTAATTTTAGTATAATTCAAATAAATTACATTTTACATAATGGTAGCAATTTTTAATTAATGATTTCATTATGATGTTCTCCCCGGTATAAACAAAGGGGATATATTAATAACTACTATGAACTGTTAAAAGGTTTCCGCAGATTAAAAGGTTTATACATTTACATCACTACCGCAAATCGACTTTGGTACCGAAGCATTGTTAGTTTACTGAAATCAACCTGAAAATCCAGTGGTTTATATAAAAAAAGATTGCAATATTGGCTTTTCGCCTTCAAATCTTGAAGGAGGCTTCTGTGTCTGGGTAGTCTCAGTAGTCCTATTAATGTATCACTAACCTGTCAACACTGACGTACAAGTTGTGAAGTTAAATCCGGCACGAAACAGCTGGTGCGCTTGACTGCAACTTTAATTGACGAGATATCATAATATTGCTACAAGTGGCGTTTAAAACATATCAATGAATTAACCAATCAATCAATCAATCAATCAATCATTTAATTAAATTTTCCAGTGTATCTCATATTTTACAAGACGTTTCGATTTTAAAGCCTTGGAATTAAAGAAAATATTAAAAAAAAAATTAGTCTAACACATTGTCGATTAACGTTCGTACCTTTTATTGTTTTTATTTGAATGTATATTTTTTTTGGCGGATATTCTATATCTTCATCTGTTGACGCTACCTTAAATGGGACTTCTGAAACATCAAAAGTCTAAATCTATAATTATAACCTTGACAATAAAACATAAAATTGTGGTGTGTAGTAATGAAATTGAGATATATCAAATTTTGAATATAACATCGACTAAAATGGATTTCATTAAGTCCGGTCGGATTTTATAATTGTAAAAATCGACGGTCGCTTCCACACATATTTAAAACTACTATAACAATTTAACGGGTTTTCACATGAAAAATATATATAATAAAAAAAAAAAAATTTTAACCTAGAAAAAAAGGTCAGATAAAAATGTCTTCAAATACCACACAATGAACGAGTAATTAAAATGCAGCGAAAAAAATTTAACAAAATGGTAATACGGGAATAATTGACAGCCAACCTAGGTAACTATTTTATCAGGTAATTTGATGAAAGTTGGGTGTGCGGTGCTGTGTGATAGATGGTAATATGTAGGCTAGCGGGAAAAAGGGAGTTTTGTGAAATATAGCCCCTATGTATTTTAGGAACAAAAATTATTAATTGTTTTTGTTTTCACTCCTAAAATTGTAAAAGGCAACCATCGTCCTATTTTTTTTCAGCAACCAGATGAGATAGAAGGTAACAAGAATTCGAAATATGACATTTTAGATTAATAAGAACAAAATCATAGTATTCTCTTTTTTTCTTGGTGTTCGTCTAAAATACATTTGAAGACTAATGATACATCATGTATACACAATGTCTTATAGACATACGGTTCATGATGTCACCAATAGTTATTGTTTAAAAATTTGTTTAAACAAAAATATCGATCAGTAGAACTTGGTAATTTCAAACTTAAACTTGAAAAATCAAGCAGCCAAAAACTAAATAATATATTAAAACATCGGTTTTGACAGTACTCAAAAAATAGTTTCCTTTTTCTAAAGGGTATTTTATGTAGCTCCCTTAGCGATAATGACACGTCTGGATATATTCCATAAAAAAAAAAGATGCAAAATTCATTTACGGCTTCCTCTGAATATTGCATAGCTTCCTATCATAGTGTTAATATAAAGTACCACGGAAGGACATGGGATTAGCTATGTGTTATTTGTGAATAGATTAAATAAATTTCGACACGCTAAGCTAAACAAATTTCCAGATACCTGTCAAATTGAAAAGAGCAATGCACCTTACCTAAAATAGATTGGTAAACAAGAAAATTGTTTTTAAAATCAATTATAGCTTTCATTTTTCCAAAGTTTAATCTGAAGCAAATAATTGATTCAGCCTAAATTTCAGGTGCTATAGAATTATTTTTTTTCATAGAAAAGGAAGCCATTTGTATCGACGACAGTTTAAAACTCTGAATAAAGTAAATCGCAGCATCAGTTTTAAAAATTTAAAAGATATATTTTTAAGTAAAACCAAGAAAACCTCTGAACAAGAAAAAAAAATCTGAATAATTTCACCATTTGAATCAAAATACTGTTACTGCATACTTCATTTAAACTTTGATTATGTATATGTTGTAAAACCATCACTACACAAAATACTGCTATATGTTAATACTCCATTTGTCCGGCATTGTTAATGATATATAACAATCAAAACCAAGTAAACAAAGACTCATAAAACCAAAAGACATTTACATCAACAGTTAGAAATAAGAAATAAGAAACAACACGAACTGCACTCAAACCGAGAGTGAAATCAGGTGCTCCGGAAGGGTAAGCATTTCCTGCATCGTTTACGGCACCCGTCGTGTTATTTCTTTGTTCAGTGCGGTAAGGATGGAAGGTTATCATGACTGAGGAAGAATATCAGATATGATTTCTGACACACTTTGTTTATAATGGCCAATCAGCTCATGATGGCGACCGTAAAATTTCTTGAGTGATGACCTTAATTTGATTGATTCATAGCCCTGTCTTAGCAACTTTTGAGAAAGCAGTATTCCTCGATCAACAAAATCAACGTTGAGACACGTATACTCCATATGCTGGTGAAGCTTGGATGTTGCTACACAGAAATGGAAAGTTGACTATAGGAAAATTAAAATCATCGCGTTTGTCATAAATTTTGGTGTTTAACCTACCATCAGTAGTCATTTCGAGAAAAAGGTCTAAATATGAAGCAGATTTATCTTTGTCGGTAGTATCTCTAATTTCGAGTTCACTTGGATATATAAAATGTAAGTGATCACTGAATCAATAATATTAGGAGACAGTACATCATCGAAAGGTGAAATTAAAAGACTGGGCTAATTTCATTTCTCCTTTCTATACTAGCCCTTCGATAAACACGTATCTTTCCAAGAAAAGTGGCATCATTTGTTCACTTTTCCTATGTTGGTTCCCATTTGAGTATGAAAAGAAGTCGGAAGTTCTATAATTGTCATTCAATCTATTCCATTAAAATACGCAATTAATTTTGATCACTACAATAAAACTCTGTAATGCTTTTTTAATACAGAATAATACCCCATCGAATCAAGTCTGTAAAAAGCAGATATGTTACCTTTTTATATTGAACAGATTGAATAATATACCTTCGTAACGTTCTGTTACAGGTGCAATACGCTTGTTTCTGTAGCAATGTGACTAACACAGACAAATTTGTACCTCGAGATCCAGCCACTGGAAAGGACTGCGATATGGAATGCTTTGGAAATCCAAACGAAATGTGTGGAGGGTCATGGAGTTTGAGTGTTTATAGAATAGGTAAATCCTATAAGTGTATCAATAAAATTGAGAAAGAAAATGGGGAATGTGTCAAAGCGACAACAACCCGACCATAGAACAGACAACAGCAACAAGTATTAATGTGAAAGCATAAAATGATAAGATTAATTTTAAATAAATGAAAATTTGAAAAGAGATAAAACATTCATTTATAGCAAATAATATTATGTCTGACATTATGAAGTTGTTTTTAATGGAAAAGGTTTAGTTGTTTCTGTTCAATTATTCACAACGTTAACATATCTGTGGCGATTCAGAGCCTGGCCTATTTAATAGAAACATGTCTATTGTTTAAAAATGTGAAATGCGCTCAGGACGTTTTTTTTTTTATAGTTTTGTTACTGGGTTTCAATTTTTGGTGTGTACCCTGTTTTTCACAAGGTCCTTGTACATTAAGCTGCCATATGTATTCTTTATTCTATTTTTTGTTATTCAAAAAGATGAGTTCTTTCAATTATGCCACATGTGGAAGAGTAACTGATTATCCAATCCGGAGAACCTTAGATCACTACCGATTTTAGGTGAGGTTCGTATTGCTCAGTCTTTTGTTTTTTATGTTATGTCTTGGTTAGAGTTGTTTGTCTTGGTATCTATTTTCCATGGCGTTGTCAGTTTAAATTTGACTTATTAGTTTAAATGTATTAGGTATCTTTCGCTTTTTTTTCAAAGACATGTTTTTTATGTCTTAATATCTGCACAGTCGAGTTTAACATGAAATGGACTTTACTTTTAGATTGTTCTACTGACAGTGACAAGTAAAACGTTTATCTTCAGCGACACATCCACTGGGACTGTAGATTATTCACCGACCAATAGCGACAAATCCCAAGTGGCAAAAACACATTCGCCAATCAAAAGCGAAATTTCCACAGTGACAACAACTAGTTCGCCAACAACCAGTGACATATTCACATTAACAACAAATGCTTTGCAAACCACGCGATATTTATCTACAGTGATTACAGAAATAACAACAGAATCACCTAAACCAGCTAATTCACAATCTACCTCCGAAAATCCACAATTAAACACAAAATCAACAGTGGGAAGTGATAATTATGTGTGCTCCTGTGCAAATTGTTTGCATGTAAATAACACAGTCTGGACAGAGGAAGAAATATATATCAGAGTGGCATTGTTAAAGAATGCAATTTCGATAAACAAGAAAGAAACAAGTTTGTATAAAAACACTAAAAGATCTGCTTATGATTCTAGAAAGTCTGCGAGAAATGTTGGCATTGTTGGCATCATTGTAATGATACTTCCTGTTATATTTATAATTGTTATTGATATTCTAAGCATCTTAACAGTAACTTAATTCGGCATTTGACCCTTTCACAAAATAAATGGTTGTACAAATCATAACATGAAGATTACTTACAGAAATACATTCAAGAGATTTTGACATTAGCTCACTTAAATAAATGTATTAAATGTATTATGACAAATTATTAAAATGCATGTTGTAGTATTTCAGATTGATTTAAAATATACTTTTTCACGTATCTTGTTTGATTTTTTGAAAACGTTGTTTGTGCTGTATATTAGGCGCATCTGACTAACAAGTCGAACAACTGATGTTCTTAAACCCTACTGAATGACATTGGCGTTTGCCACATAAACGTATCACCCGATGTAAAAAAAAATGGATCTTTATTATAAGTTTAATACCAAACAGAATACAATGAACTATAAAAGATGGTAAGTTGATGTTTTTCTAAAATTGTTTAACATTCCACCACGGTTTTTCTACTTTTACTTTTATTATGCATCCCTTATTTTTATTAACTATGTATTTACATTGTATCACATATCAAATGGTTTCGTTAATTGTGTGTTAATTTTTGATACTACGTTTTTGATTGAGTTAAGCCATTCCAATAGATATTTTATAGTGTCTCTTTCTATGTTGTGGAGTTATACTATTGTCTCAGAAAAGGGAAAGGTTTGGTACCATTGAAACGTTTAATCCCGCTGCAATTGTTTGCACCTGTCGTAAGTCAGGAATCTGATGTTTAGTGGTTGTCGTCTGTTAATGTGGTTCATAAGTTTTCTCGGCTCTCGTTTTTTATATATATTAGACCATTAGTTTTCCAGTTTGAATGGGTTTACACTAGTAATTTTTGGAGCCCTTTATAGCTTGATGTTCGGTGCAAGCATAGGCTCCGTGTTGAAGACCGTACTTTGACATAAAATGGTTTACTTTTATAAATTGTGACTTAGATGGAGAGTTGTCTCATTGACATTCATACCGCATATGATCTTTCTATATCTATATACTGCAAGCACGAGGTGTAAAAATTTGTACACCATATCCGGATTTGACAGATTATGCTATGTAGTGATGTTAGGAATCGAAACGGTTTATGGAAGGCTTTATAATTTACCTCAATACATACATCAAGCCTCGGTCAAACCTTACCGGATAGCTTGAACGGACGCCTAACGGATAACTTTTTTTCAATCCGTTCGTGACTGTACGACGTCCGCTTTTATCCGTTAGACGTCCGTTCATATCCGTTGCATGTCCGTTAAGCGTACGTTTTATCCGTCGACGTCCGTTCTGTCCGATGAATTTTTAGCATGTTCAAAATTTTGAACGGACGTCCAACGGATAAACTGTCCGTTGAACGTCCGTTAGGCGTCTGTTTTGTACGGTACTCGTCCGTTAGGCGTCTGTTTTGTACGGTACTCGTCCGTTTCGTTTCCGTTTTGTATCCATTACGTATCCGTTATACATCCGTTGGAGGTCTGGAAGATAAATTCACCAACGGACTACCACCGGACGTTTAACGGATAACACGGATGTTGAACGAATGAGAAACGGACTTTTACCGGACGTATAATGGATAAAAACGGATGATGAACGGATCTGAAACGGATAAATGCCAATTGAAATTTTCTCGTCAGAATTGCCAATTATTGGTTTGTCAGATTTCTTAAAGTTCATGAATTCTTATTGTTCATAACCAATCTTAGAGTAAAGGCACGTCTTCACAATCTAGCAGCTCTTATTCAGGCCTGACACTGCCCTTTGGCGGCATTTTGAAGAACAAACCAAAACCAGTTACAAAGAAACATTTTGAATATTTATGCGATATGTATTAATATTGTCGCCTTTAATTTTTCCGTATATCTTTGTTCATCCGTTTTTATCCGTTACGCTTCCGTTAGGTGTCCTTTTCATGCGGTACTCGTCCGTTGGACGTACGTTCGACATCCGTTCTGTCCGGTACGTTTCCGTTTCTCGTACGTTGCATATCCGGTGTGTGTCCGTTATGCATTCGTTACACGTCCGTTTTATACGGTCATTACATCAACGGACTCCCAACGGATACCAGTTTTGTCAACGGACAACTTTTATTTTCATCCGTTTGGCGTCCGTTCGTGCTATCCGGTAAGGGGTGACCGAGGCTTCATGTACAGATAACTTCGATATAGATATAAAAACTTAACAAAGATACCACCTGGCCTTAAATAAGCTAGTCAGTGGCATTTGAATTAAAATACTTTTGTAATAGCTTTGTTAGTTAATATTCTACGAATGAGTTTAAATATCGCTTTGGTATCTTTCGCCTGGTTTTGAACGGCATTGAAACAAAAAAGAGCCGAATACGGTTTAGGCCATCAATGGTTGAGGGTAGTAAAGCCCTGCTCGAATGTCAAATCACAACAGGTAAGAACAAATTACAGAACGAAAACAATGAACGTTCATGTACACAA
The DNA here is from genome assembly GCA_019925275.1 of Mytilus edulis. Classification (NCBI taxonomy): domain Eukaryota; kingdom Metazoa; phylum Mollusca; class Bivalvia; order Mytilida; family Mytilidae; genus Mytilus; species Mytilus edulis. The sequence continues at coordinate 84,876,808 of CM034350.1, forward strand.
AGAATTGATACAAATTTGACTAATGACATTCTCAGAGATGAAACGGCCATATAAGAAATACAAGCAAATAAAAAGAAAATAGCAGTCATGAAGATATGCTTGATCAAAAAGGAAAAATAAAGCTGTAAAATGAATTATTCCTTAATAAAATATAAAAGTAAAACGCAAATAATTTTGGTAAAATCAAAAACATAACAGTCAAGAGTAATTATACAAAAAATAAAAGTTAAACACATATATTAAAACTATACAAAACATGTGCAGCCATCCTAGTTAATTTAAAAGATCCAAAGTAATATCTATAAATGTTGATAACAAATGGTTCCTTTGACTACCGTTTCAAAAGAGTTGTTTGATTTAGAGACCACTGTAGTTACAAAAAACAGACATACGGAACAGGGTAAAAACAAACAAACAAAAAAATATATTTTGACATTTATTGTTGATTCTAATATGACGTCCTTATTACGCTTTGTAAACAAAGCCGGGTTCTAATGAGCACAAAATATGTTTGACACATGCGCACGAACTTACTGTGTATATTAACGTTATTTCCATCGTTATCCTTTAAAATATATACATTTAAGCAGCTAGCATAAACTTTTATTATATATTTTAGAAAACAACATATATTAACCATGCTCGTAGTTTTTTTTAAATTATCAAATATGAAATGTAATACACAGACTCCTCGGGGAGGAAACAAGAAAAGCCAAACATTTTTACGGTATTTCGGTACGCTTCAACCTTTAACAATACTGTATTTGTCCTATTAGAATCGAAATAATTCCTTCGTGTCATGCTCTTTGCTCATTTTAACATAGGTAGGCATTATATTTGACCACATTTTACACCTCGCTAACGCTTAAACAATATACATACATTGTATGAGTTAATAAAAATTCAATAGATATTCAAGGCCCAACATGTATATTATGTACAAAACTTTTCTCGATACTATTGTTTAAATCGTAATGCAACCTGTCGAGTAACAAGACGCTTTCATCAAAGACAGCGTAATAAAAAAATCATTTTGCTAGTCAACTATTTCTAATAAATCTTATTGAGAAAACGTTACAAATTGATATTCACAGTCATACCATCCTACATATATACTAAATATAAAACAAAATGCGCTTAAAATATCTCTGACCTACATTTAAATTTATCAGACCTCTTTTTAAATTTGTAATGTATGGCGAAATTTTACAAAATTTGAACAGTGATTAAATCTCCGATACAATACATAAAGTGTTGTTCAAAATCCAAGTTCTCGAATGAAAATTTATTCAAGATGGTTTTAAATTGTGATCTTGTGATGAGAACATAGTAAAGAGTTGGGACACTGGTAATTAGATTTCTTTAATCAAAAGATGTATCCATGACAATTACAAAGAATTTGAATTCCAGAGTTCAAACTCATAAAGTTAAATGGGAGCTAACAATTTTTATTTTAATACTCTTCATAATAGATGTATGATGTTAACACTGTTATACATGGTTTCCACTGGTGGTCGTCATTTTCGCATTTTGCAACAAAAAAAAATGATTGTAGCGAGTAATATTAATCATTTCCAAAAGAATTTGGCGAAAGAAATTTGAATAACGATTCTTATGTCATCCATCTTGTTTATTTATTTATTTTCGGGTTCCTCAGACTTTACCCGATCCATAATCAGCTGATTGCATTTAATAGTTGTAGCAACAAATGACTAATTAATAAAGGTGTTGATTTAATTGTTTGACAAAATGATATGGCAAAATGGCGACCGTAATTTTTCACATTAAGTATTTATCAACCACTATGTGATGCAAGTGATTGAAGTCAACATTTGACGTCTCCTCTCATTCTTTTAAAGATGAGCCGAATAGGAAAACTGTTGTTGTGACGAAAATGAAAAAGCAAGAAAAAATCTCCGACTTAGACTTTACCCTTTGACTTTAATATAGATAAATGATTTGAGAGGGTACTTTAAAGTCATTTTGGCGACGCAAGTGTTTCAATCATATAGTTTTACGTCTACACTTTTTCAGTTAAGATGGTCCAGAAAAGAAAAATCGTTATAAAGAAATATATTCAACAGTTTGGGAACAACCCCTCAAATAAGGAATAAACCTTCAATGTAATGACTATCCCTTTAATGAGGGATCAATTTCAAGTGATAAAAAATATTTTGTTGTAAAAATGTAACACTTCTTAGTACAAAAGGCAACACATTTATATTAATAAAAGTAAGTTCATTACAATGAAGATTAAAAATTATTTTCAGAGAAATACAAAAATGTATCATAGGCAACAATGGAGTTAAATCATTTATTTTTTTTGGGGAAGGGGGGGGGGGGGAGTGGATGAAGATAGAAGGAATGTTTTAAACGAAAAATATATTTCAGTTATATAAGGCGAAAATAGTAATAAAGTGAGAAAAATAAATTGTTTTGGTAAAAGATCTAGAGGTGCCGAAAAAAATAATTGACCAAGCGGAAACCCTGCTGTTACACCAATATTTTTTAGACATTTGAACCAACAATTTATATGCTAATTCAACGTATGCATACATATAAGATGTATAATAATGGTGCCCATATCAACACATAGGAAATTGTTCTGAATCATAGGTTTTGTCAATATCGGCATTTGCATAAATATTTAGCTATGTCTTTTCTTGATTTTCCTACTTTATATTGATTTCCTTAATAGAATAGAAATAAAGGATAAAAGCATTACCTAGAACACAAAATTCTGGATGATGCATATTCGTTTTAATGATCTAAACACTTATTTTTCATCGATCACAAGAGATATTTAAACAGGACTCGGTGCTACAGTTGTACGTCATTCAAGTTCGGGTGATTAACTACACTTTAATGTCTAAAATTTTTTACATTATATGGCAACTCAATACGCATTGTTTTACTGGTTATGTGAGATGACGTTTGATTTCAGATACAAAACTGTCTATAAGCATGATGAGACAATATTCAAAACAAGAAGGAAATTGAACTTTAAAGAAGAAAGTAGAATTTGTTTTCACTCATAACTTTTTATCGGGCATGCATATGCTTGTGAGTAATTACTCTTAGATATCTCCGACCAATTTGAACTTTTTCCTAAATATATGTAAATATTGTCTCATTGGCACTCACACCACATCTTCCTATATCTAACAGGAAGGCAACAGTAGTTTACCATATATCGATTAAGTAGACAAATCAAGGTTACAACCAGAAAATGATGGAATAAGCTGAATCTAGGAGCAAGCTTGAGTTTGTTCGCAGGATAAGCGTCTACTGCTATACAAATCTCACCCGCCGTGTTTATCTACTTTCAGATAGATTGTCAGCACTGGATATAAGACACGATCGGTACAATTAAAAATATTAAAACTACTAAAGTATTTTAACTATCTGAGACTGCACACGTGTCGCTAGCGAGTTGATGATACATTGCTATATTGTAATTCATCAACCAATTAGTGATGGTGTCAATATACGTCATGTGGTATCGGTTTCATTCAGTAAAGCATAAATGCACAAGCGAAACGTATAAAGTGAAAAAATTAAATGCAATGTGATTGTTAATTGGAAAGAACAAAACGTATTTTGGTTATGTTTCGCTTATAAGCTATAAAGCCTCAACAAAACTTACTATTACAAATACACTCATCATAGATACCAGCAATATACAAACTTCACCCACGTATAGAATAAACATTTCTTAACTCATACGATATTCAGCTGCTAATAACACTTTGTTAAGCGTCACTGGTGTCTGACAACAAACAAATGAGCCAGGTTTTTGTCTCAGAATGTTTCGTTCCTTTTCTTAAAAAGTTCAACAAAAAGTACCAAGGTGAGAAAGATTTGTTGAAGAAGGACGAAAGATACCAAGGGTTATTCAAGGTCGTAGATCGAAAAAAAACTTACACACGCCATGGGTGGAAAAGAAAAACACAAACAAACAAATAATAGTACACCAGACAAAACATAAAAAAAACTAAAGAACAAGCAACTGGAACCCAACCAACTCGTGAAGGCGTCCGTAAAATTATCGAAGGCATGATTTTAACGTCACCATTGTGAACTCTTGGTTTGATAGCCTCCATTATAAGAAGCAATCCTCTATTAAGGAAATCATGATAGGAACACCAGACCTGAGAATATTGTACCAAGAGAGTCGTGGTGTAGTGATTAGTGCATCGGACTACTAACACAAAGGTTCCTGATTCGATTCCCGTTCAGGGATGAATTTTCAGGAATTAGATTTTCGACTCTTCCTTGACACTATTTGCGAGTACAAGTATGGTCTTGCGGAAACGATGATAATCTGTCGGAAGGGGACGATAAATGGCTGACCCGTGTTTAGAGAGAGTCATATGCACGTAAAAGACACTCTTGTAGACTTTGCAAAAAAGTAGGATAATGCCGCTACAAGCCAGCACTCGCACCCGCAAAGTGGAAAGGGATTCATATAAATTGAAAAACTTGTTTCCCAATCCGCTTTAAATAAATATGTTTAAAATAATATCGTATCATTTAGGAAATATATTCACCGTATGCAGGCGCTGCTGGAATGTTTGACTTGTTTTCAATCAAAATGAACGATGTATGCTAAAGTTATTTCAATTCTTGTAAATATTTAGAAATGCATTATGTTCGTATACATGTACCTGCGACATAAGAAAATGTTAGAGGATGCTAAACTTTGATAAACTTATGGGGCACCTCTGGCAGAGGTTTAGATACTATCTATATTATGTTTAATGTTTCAGAATGTGAAATACCTGTAAACCTGCTTACGTATAATTAATACGTTCCGAAGTTTGAGTTGGAATTGGGTATGTGGCCCTTGTCCTCGTATTTATAGTTAACGAACTTCTTCACAACTGATTAAACTTCATTTTTTTTCAAGTACTAGTAAGAGGATAATTTTGGTTGGTATATATATCGAACCATTGCAAATTATACATGTCGGTCAGATAGGGTTCCTCTTTGTATAATTTGCTTTGATGATTGATCAATGTTAATGTTTTTTTTTTGTTAAATCTCTTTCTCAGATACAATATGTACAATGATGCCAAAAGTCAAAAAGATTTGTTGAACAGAAAGATTTTATGGTTCTCATGTCTGTCTAATAGGTTTCTTATAACGTTGATTTAAATATAATATGTCATTATATATAAGTTTTATGATAAGTTCCGTTCTATGGGTAGCATGAACGCTAGGTTAAATATATGTGATGCATGGAATAATATGATATATAGAGGACTTTCTTGGTTTTGAAAAATGTTGACACAAAAAAGTATCAAATCTGTAACAAATGAAAAATAATAGAGGATCGGGATAAAATATTAGAAAGAGAAAGAAAGACATCATTATCAAAATCTAAATTCCCCAAACAAAACCAAATGTAAAAGTTTCTAAAAGGTTTGTTGAGGAAGCTTAAAGTTACCACTAGCTATCACAAGAAGAAGGTAAAGAGTGAATGTGAAAAGATAAACTTGATCAAAGATTGGTTTAAAAGACAATGTTGTTCATTGAATCGTAGGCAGCATAATTGTTGTAAATTCTCAAATAGTTCAACACTGCATCGTTTCAAAACTAATCAATTGTAATAAAGAATATATATCAAATCAAAAAAATATATATTTAACTTTATCTGTAATAATAAAAGATACTAACACACATAAAAGGTACAACACATATAGATCACTTTAAACAAGCTGAGGAGATTCGGCGATCGAGTGTTTTAATAGTCAAACTCCCTCTATCATTGGCCTGTTAACACTGAGGCTGTGAATTAGAATCCTGCTTGTGGCCGGTTACTTTCGACTCCATTTTTACAAAAAGAAATTGTTCTCTCCAGGCATTCCAATTTTATCCACTCATTAAAAAATCTGATAATCCTGAAAAAGTAAAAAGTGCTGAAAGTGGCGTTAACCATCAATCAATCAACCAATCAATCAACCAATACCGAGAAAAAAGTTTATATGAATAACGTGATGATTCCAAATGCCAATATATTTTATGGCAAAATTATAACCTCGAACTAGTCGTTTGGTGTTTACATTCCTCAATATTAAAATGTTTAATTTCGACGTGTATGTACACACCTGCTAAAATGTTCATAAATTTTACGGTCACCAATATGAAAGGTGTAACCAATACGAAAAAATCAAGTAACAAATATAAAAAGGTTGGAATAGACCAAAACACGACCCGAAATTCATAAGAGAAAGAAAAAAAGACAATATTAATGCAAAAACTAAAAAAAAACTCGATAAAAATAACAACAGTCTACAAATCAATCAAACAAAATGACCAACAAGCAGATGTGATTTTAAAATAATTATAAAGCAAATGCAATTTAATAAGACAAATTCAGATTGTCAAATTCTACATTTTTATTAAAGTTAAATTGTCAAATCATGGAGTACAACAATCTTTTCAATATGTACAACATCAAGTTTAAATTCCTTAATTAAAATAAGTCATGTACATAAGCATATCGTTAGCAAATCTCTTCATGCCAGAATATATGAAAATATGGTCAATATGATCATATAATTTTTTTTATATATACATTTAGGTTATTGGTTATGACAACACAGGCATAAATCATACAAAATTACATGAGAGTTTGATATGATACGATATCGTTACAGACGAATATCTACAAGAATGGATAATTATTATAGAATGACAAATTCAGAGTGACTTTTGTACAACAGTCAGATCATTTATTGAATATTCGAACAACAAACTTAATAATGTGTGCAATCATTATAAGTATAAGGAGCTGAATTCTCAATTGTCCCAAAATCAATATTACAGTATGACAGAAAATGCATAGATCACATGACAATAACATGTTTTGTTTATATTAAACCTCTCCTTGCATATTCACGTAACATTCATTTATAACAAATTTACACATCATTGTTATAAGGCATTTATTAACAAAGGTATTGTTATGTAAATTATTTATAAAATTTTAAATCGAAATACGTCGTTGAACAAACCTTTAATTTCGTCTGAATGCCAATGCACAGTTTTACATTCAATATAATTCCGAAAAGGTAATTATGTACTCCTTTTACATTTTAAGGTGGTACCTAACACTACAGGGAGATAACTCTGTTAAATCAGCTTAACGTTTTAATTACGTTGTGTTGTAAAGGGAATATTAAGCTTCTCAATGATCAAAATTGTTGTTTGTCAAACTGCTATGTAACCAGTGTAATTTTTCAGACAAAACGGTTGGTTCAAAATTTTTGAAATTTTTATATACTTGTTTTAGGGTCAAAGTAAATACCTTGTCAAAATTTTACGAAAATTAAACGAGCCAAACTAATTTTAGTGAAAGTGTTGGGTACCACCTTAAATTAACATAAAACTAATAAATTTTTGTCAAAATCCACCAAATGTCGGCGTTTTTACGTAATTAATCATTTACTGTTTGAATGCATAAGAAAAGATACAACATGCATGAGACTTTGCTCAATTGTTTTTAATTTAGAGAAGAAAACAAATTATTACAAAAAATGGTCATTGTATGAAACTATGTTATAAATTGAACCTACCTGTGTCGAAATACTTAGTATAAATGGTATGCAATGAAAGTATTTGATCATCGGTTACAGTTAGAAAGTGTCTAAAATTATATCTTCGACAAAGTATCATAGATTTCCTTAAAAGAAATTACAAATTTATTTTTATCCTTTATAATGTTCATTGGGTTACGAAATCAATATTTAATATTAATTATATCCTCAGATTTACTTAATTAGTAAAATCGATCCTGTGGACATCATTTAAAATTACTTCTTTTTGCAAGAAAGTACATTTTTGTCATGAAGGAATATAATTACTTTTAAATGTTTCAAATTACTTGACTGTATAAACCATCGCTTGTTTAATACATGTAAAGTGTAAAACAGTTGCTAATACAACAATGCAAGAAAAATCTGCTAATTTGAAAATAAATCATGTTGTGACAAAAAACCTTTGTGTTAATTCTGTATAAAGTAAAAATGATTTGGGATTGTGATTTACCTCATCATAATTATTGTAATGTTGATTTTTGGAATACTGTAAATGTTTGAACTTTGTGAACCTTTAAGGTGGTAATGAAAAATTTCATAATAATAATTAGTGTCTAACTGTACAAGCAAGACAACATCATCGATCCAAAATAAAGGATTGTGATGATCTTATGGTAACATATCCGCGCTGATATTTAGAATAAACAATTTGATAAAAAAAAATGTATTCAAACCTTGTTCATATTATAAATGGTAGTTAACAATTGAATATTACAAACCGCGCGATATATCTTATTAACCAGTTTAACCAATTGTTAAAAAGCTTTCAAAAATTTCAGGTTTGATAACATTCTAATTGACACCATTTGCAACATGGGTTTCAAATCAAGTGTGAAATGCCGCCTTTGGAAATCTCAATTTTGTTTCAATAATTTATCTAAAAGTTTCGAAAAATTAATGGGGAAAGTTTAACTGGAGTTTTTTTTCAATCTAGCCATAACACCCAACACATTTAAAAAAATCCTTGATAATAAAGAGTATATCAAAAATAACATCAACACACTTTATCAGAAAGATAATACTAACGAATGCTTTAGATACAGAAGACATTTCAATAAAATCTCCCCCATAAAACAATGTTAGTAATATGGAAAACATCAATATTACTACATCAAGCATTAACATTAGGATTTTGAAGATATATATCATTATCCAATATCTATAACAGGTTTTACAAACTTTGGAAAATTTCCAACAGCAAAAGCACATAATTGAAAGTATAAGAACAAGTTCAACTATTATTACAACATAACAGTAAAAAAGATATGGAGAAATTATTCCTTCTTGGTAAGCACCAAGGAATGTTTGATTTGTTCCATTGTCGAACGTCAACACTTCGGTTGAGAATTCTACTGTATTCATTATGAGATATATGAATACTCTGACTAGATAAATTTGGCCGCGGAAGCTGACGTTTTCCTCTGTAACAACTACTTCTGCACCGCAACAACAACCTATGAGCCATGATGTAAGATCAACAACATCAAAGATTGAAAAGTCACAGTTACTCATTTTCTTTATTTTTCGTTACATCAACGAATCAAAATGACCATGTACATTCGTAAGGATTCAGTTGTCAATTATTTGCTGCAGCACTAGTACTGTTCTGATAACTTTTCTTAATTAAGAATTGTTCCCATTTTTTTCTGAAAAAAATAGAAAAAAAACATATATATTTATATAAAAAATAATTAATATATGACTGTGTGTTATTGGTTTATTCTTCACTCGCTAGAGGTATAAGTGGGAATAAAGATCTCACAAAACATGTTAAATCACACTGGAGTTTTACGGTTGTCCCAAGTCTGGAACCTATAGCTGTTGTTAGTTTTGTATGTTTTTAAAATTTTGGTTCATTATATATTTTATATATTTCGGACCTTATTATGACGTCCATTTATAAATATACAAGTCTAAATACAGCACAAAAGTGAACGGGGTTACAACGCTAGATTACAAGTTACGAGGAAAAGTAAAAATCGGCCACCGAAAACTTTATAAATGTTGAGCCTATGGTCCAGTGGTCTATCGTGTCGGGCATGGTACAAGGCGATTTGCAATTGGTGCCACGATATCTCAGTAGTAGGAGTTTGAATCCTTGCCAGGGAAGAACAAAAAAATTCTTCCGTGATTTGGCTGTTATTCAGATGAATTATATTTATATATTGATAACGCCTTTTGCATATCTTACATTGTTGAGGCAAACAATTTATTATATAAAAGGGTTTTTACCCTGTATAACCACATGTGAAAAATGGAGAACATCTGTCGATTAGTTAATATTTGTTTAGTCGTATATAATAGAATTATAATTAGATGTGACAGCAGAGTTATTACAGACAAAAAATAGTTTATCAAAAAAAAATAATCATTCTTCTTGCCTCTATATATGTTGTATTGTGCTACAACCTTATATTAGGCCGACAAGGAAAGGCATTACTCGACTATCGTAAGCTGTATTTTGATATATCATAGTCGAGTGGTTTAGGCTATGTCTGCGGTTTAACAACGAAAAATCAGCGGTACAAATCTCAAAAAAAACAACCAAAACATTGCTGAGGAAAATTTAGAGATTCATTGTTTGGGGTAATTTGAGGTAAATGTATAATATGATGTAAGTCATGCACAACTACTAAAAAAATCACAATGTTGGAATGGTAAGACTGACAGAGTAAAGCGTAGTACTCTTATTGCAGATTTTTCACAGGGAGGATTAAATATGATGCATTTGCAGTCTTTCTGTACATATCTTAAATTATCTTGGGTAAAGAGATTTTTATCAAATTCAGATGGTACTTGGCAGAATTTTTTACTAGCAGAACTAAAACAGTTAGGTGGTGACAGAGTCTTTACATCACAAAAGGATAAGATTAAAGAAATTTCTAATCGCTTAAAAAATCCATTTTGGAAAGACATATTTGAATGTCTACACATGGCAAAGCCTTATACAAAGTTATGTGTTTCAGAAATTTTGTCATTGGATATTTTAAACTTCATACCAGTATCTGAATACCCTGTTTATATGAAATGGAAGTTATATGGTATACAGTTTATAAGGGACATTGTAGATAGTCAAAGTAAATCACTACTAACATTCCAACAAGTAAGACAAAAACTTAATTTGGAAATTGTTTTGAGATACTATAGTTTATTATCTAACATTCCAAAATATATAAAAAAAATACATCAAAGATTATTGTGATTTGAACTTACAAAATTTTGTTCCTTTTGATGCATTTTCTAAAAGGATCTTGGAAAATAAGAAGTTCAAATTTGTATACAGAGATCTTGTAGATAAAATATGCATACTCCCATATGAGAAATTTTTAAAATGGGAGGATGTAACAAATTCTGAAATCTCAGAATGGTCTAAGTATTTTTCTCTTTTGAAAAGATGTTGTAGGGATACATATTTAAAGAATTTTCAATATAAAATATTACATAGAATTATACCTACTAATACATTTTTTATATAGAATTAAGCAAAAGGAAACAAGTCTATGTACCTTCTGTAATGAGGAAGAGGAAACAATAGAACATTTATTTTATGATTGTAATGTTACATACAATTTTTTGTTGTCATTTTTACAGAAAATTAAATTATTTGATGAGCATTTCAGCATTAGTAAGACAGAAATTTTATTGGGATTTATTACTAAGAGTTTGTTTATAAATTTGTTAATAGCTAAAAACTACATCTTCAGATGTAAGTGAAGAAATATAGCTCCTAGTTTTATAGGACTTAAATTCAGAATAAAACAATACCAATCTAATGAATTTTATATTGCAAACAAAAATAATAGAGCAGCATCTTATGAAAGATTCTGGTCCCCACTACATACAATTTTTTCATGATTTATATTATCATTTATACTTTAAATTATACTATAGTGAGCAGTGATATTTTGAATTTTTACTTTATATATAGACATGCATGCATACTAATGGTAAGATTGCAGCGACTGTGTGTAAGTAGTGAGAGAAAGTGTGAGTGTGATCAGGCTATATTCTTTTTTTCATTCTTTAATAATAACTCTATTCTTGTATTATGAAGATATATTAAATAAAAAATGGATAGTCTTGTATATAACTTTCGATACTTACCCAAAAACCATTGTCAGGTGGTGATTGTAGGGGTATTGTAAAATCCTGACTATTCAAAAACAAATAAAAGATAAAAAAAAACAAAAAAAACAAACAAATCACAATGTCACGCTATGTAAAGCTATTATTATTAACATTTACTTACTTTTTTTGGGCAATATATTTCAAAAGAAATCAAATATAGACAAAATATGTTATGTTTTAATGTAGATTTAATATTGCCATTAAAGCGAGGCGTTTGGTATGCCATAAAACCAGGTTCAACCGACTATTTTGTTCTTTTTTAAACAATTTCCTGTACCAAGTCAGGAATATGGCAATTGTTATATTATAGTTCGTTTCTGTGTTTAACGTTGTGTTTCTGTTGCGTAGTTTGTTTCCTCTTATATTTGAGAGTGAAATCACATTACTATAAGACGTGTCACTGTACTTTTCTATCCCAAATTCATTTAATTAGTTTTGATGTTATATTTGTTATTATCATCGATTTTTTTCTAATGCTTAGTTTGTTTCTGTGTGTGTTACATTTTAACGGTGTGTCGTTGATCTCCTGTGATATTTAATGCGTTTCCCTCAGTTTTAGTTTGTAACCCGGATTTTTTTTCTTTCTGACTTATGAGTTTCGAACAGCGGTATACTACTTTTGCCTTTATTTTTAGCGATCACGCAAAAAAAAATCAATATTTACATGAGAACACAATCAAACACACATTGAACAGACATACAAGTTCAATCGTTAACTACTTCGTAAAAACTATTTTTTTGCAATATTGGTCTGTTGTCATGTTTAAAAAAAAAAGGTTTATGAAGCACGTTATGAAATGAATAAAATTATGTACGGTTCAGAAATCAAGTAAATGTGAGTGTGGTAATGCATGTTTTGAAGTGAATAAAAAAATTATAGTATTTGAACGAAATTTTCAAAGTGTTCGCCTAAGGATGTATACCTATTGACGTTTCAGTTTAGTTGAAATCTCGTTCTGGGCCTAAAAGGGTACCTCGATTATTTTCGCTTAAGCCTTTAGCAAATGCATTACGGAAATAGATCAATCAAGGAATGTCCACTCGGAAAGGACAAATTGTTACTGATTTTCAGTATACAGATACAAAAAGGATAAATAAAGAGTGTGAGTTATAGGATTTTAAAGCTCATCGTACCTGTAGCAATTTAACAAACAAAGATGGACCTTATTCATAAGCAGGATAAACAGTGTTTAATAGGTAACAAAAGGTTATGGTAAAGAATACCAAAATAGGCTATTGTCAAATTATAAAATCCAACCGCATGCACTTTTATAGTAGATGAACTTGAAAACTTAACGTACTTTTTCCCTTTTGCCTACATAAAAGTGTAAAAAAACAAATTAAGTGTTTGAGTCAATTGTTAATTCCTGTATTATTGTCATTTGGTAAGATTTTGTCTGTTACCTATTCTGTTATTGGACTTATTCGAAAGTGAGTTTTACTGTGCTTATTTGTGTTTGTTTGTTTTAATCTACATTGGCTAGAAGTAAATGGGAGGGTTGAAATTTGACAAAACATGTTTAACCCCGAATCATGTATGCTCCTGTTCCATGTCCGTAGCCGCTGACCTTGTTTGTTTTTTTTTTATTTTTATCTATTTTGGTTAATTCATATGTTTCATAATAAAGATTGACGTCCATTTTCTCTGAACTAGTAAACTAGTAAAAAAAATTATATGGACCAGCTGAGACCCACCTCCAGCAGCGGGATTTTTTAGTATGTGTTACTGGCCTATTGGTAGTCTTTGGCCATTGCTTGCTATTTTGTATAATTATTGTCCCTTTGGCACATTCCCCGTTTCCACGCTCAATTTGAGGTATCATTAAGAAAATCAGTTAGATGTACTTCTTCGTGTGAGTCTTATTATTATGGAAATCCGTTTTTTCTAAATGTTAGTAGATTGGAAATTAGAAACGTGCAATATCATAAATATTTGACTGAGGTAGTATAAAATGATTTGTCATAATTTCCTAAATTTGTGATGCAGATAGGTCATGTTTATTTTTATTTTGTAATATCCCAATTTTTATGCTTGATTTATTTATAGCGTGATTTGAAATGATGCATAAAAAGTAAGCAAAGTACATCTCAGATTATTTTGATAATAATCGTTGAAGAGGAATTATATCTGGCAAATAGTGGCAATACAACACTATGCAAAATATTTTTTCTGAATTTACGATGTCTTATTTAGTTCAGTTGCGACAAAAACTAATCGAATGTTAAAATCTCGCTTTATAGCTGTATAAGAAGATAAACCTTTACACCTTGATCTAAAATCATAAAAAATTGACGTAGAAAATCGTCATTTAAGACTCACAACGTGTCTATCTTAGGTCCAGAGTTAATGTAAATCAATATGCACGAAGATATGAGTTGCAGTATTAGGAGTCCAAATTCTCAAATATACGCATATAAGGAAACAGAATATCAAAAACAATATTTTAAATTTATCCAAAGATTTCGTTGTTACTTTAGCATAGTTAATTTATAAAATAATTTGCACCCTAAGTTGAACCTGGTAAATATAATATATAAATCAAAAGTAAATCAAACACTCACGAACATACTATTTTCATATGGTTCTGTCATGTTCCTGTAGATTTAATTGAATGACGTTTATTTGTCGTTTGTACAAACGTTATATGAACTACTTGATTACTTTTTTTGCTTGCAATTCTAGAGACGTTTTATGCTTTTGTTGAATATACTTTATCCTTCTTCCATACCATTGCTGAGTTTTATGTGTTTAAAATACAAAATGTTCTGCTCTATAGAGTATTCATAGTTATATAATTATTACAATTAGATCATTATAATAAATGCACCTTTTCGAATGCATATAAGAAAATTCAATATGTAAACTATTTCTTTTTAAACAATTACTCTTCGCATGTGGGGAAGAGACATGCATTATAAATCTCTAAAATTAAAAGAAAATTAAAAAAATACCCCAAACTACCATTTGCATAAATTTTAAACTACTTTTAATGTCTGCCTTAAACGAAATTTACCTGCAAAGGAACAAAGACCTATTTATATCAAATTTGAAATTAGTCTTTGAATAGGCTGTTAAAAATAACTCGGCCCAAGTAAAACATATGGTTACGTGATTAATAAATGCGATGGTAAATCAAAATTTTGAATCTACTGCTTCTTTTGTCGATTTACAAAACGATTTCATACACTGTTATTTCAACAAAACTGTAATGATAACCTATAGCTAACAGGGTGTTTCTTTCGTCATTAGCAAATGTGTCAAACAAACTTGACAAGATGTTTTTTTCAACATCAGGAAATCTGTAATGATTACTTAGCAGATGTGTTTTTCATCATTAACAAAACGAAAGAGGGACGAAAGATACCAGTCAAATTCATAGATAGAAAATAAACTGAAAATGCCATGGCTTAAAAGAGAAACGACAAACAAACAAACTATATTACATACGACACAACATCATACCAACTTGATAGAATGTTTCTTTAACCCTTAACGAATTTGTCATAAAAAAATGACAGGATGTTTCGTTCACCATAAGCAAATATGTCATAACAACTTGATAAAATGTTTCTTTAACTCTTAGCATATCTGTCCTTAAAACTTGACATGATGTTTTCTTTCTCCACCAAGAAATTTGGTGTTGAAACTTGACAGAATGATTCATTCATCCTTAGGAAATCTGTTATAAAAAATTGACAGAATTTTTCATTCGTCCTTAGCAAATCTGTCATAAAAATTTAACAGGATGTTTCTTTCACTATAAGCAAATATGTCAATAAAACCTTGACATAATGTTTCTTTCACCCTTACCAAGTATGTTATAAAAACTTGACAGAATGTTTCATTCGTCTTTAGCAAATCGGTCATAAAAATTTACCAGGATGTTTCTTTCACTATAATCAAATATGTCAATAAAACCTTGACATAATGTTTCTTCCACCCTTAGCCAACCTGTCACAAAAACTTGG
Source organism: Mytilus edulis (assembly GCA_019925275.1). Taxonomy (NCBI): domain Eukaryota; kingdom Metazoa; phylum Mollusca; class Bivalvia; order Mytilida; family Mytilidae; genus Mytilus; species Mytilus edulis. The sequence continues at coordinate 84,892,506 of CM034350.1, forward strand.
CGAAAAGTATATTTCACCCTTAGCGATTCCATCATAAAAACTTGACAGAATGGTTTCTTTTGCCATCTTGAAATCTGTCATGATAACTTGATAGTATGTTATTTTCACCCTTAACAAATCTTTTAAAAATAACTTGACAGGATATTTTTTCATCACTAACAAACCTTAAATATTTAATTTGAAGGGATGATTTCTTTCAGCATCAACATGTATATCATAATATTTTGACGGGATGTTTTTAAGCGTCAACAAATTTGTCATAATAACTTGACATGACCGTTTTTTTCAACATTAATAAATCTGTCATAATAAATGGAAATTTGTTTTCTTTCCGCATCAAGTGGTTGGATTGTTTTCTGGATGTACAAGTTGGGATATTTTATAAATTTTCTGTGAGAACGTTGTTAATGCATTGCTTATAAACATGATAAAGTCACACTGACATATCAAAATCTGTATAACGCTTAGAATTGAGCGAATAATCAACCAAAAATATTACCCGATAAAAAATATCGAATAAACGATAGTTTTAGTAACAAATTAATAAACTTATCAAGTTGAATCTGAGTATGAAAATACCGAAATATTTTCATAATATGTATAAAATAGGTACTTTTGCTTTTAGAAGAAATTTTGAGTAGAATCGGAAAAAGTCTCTTATCACACAAAATACATGTACAATTACCTATGTATATTCGAAATCAGTGATAGTTCTCCTGACATCGGAAGTGTTATATCACACGAATGTACTTTCTTTTATTTAGTCCACCAGGTTCAAGAGTTCGTAACTGGTGCATCCCAAATCTCTTTCCATTTCTTTTGTCTTCCTTGTGTATCTCTTGTTTAGGTTTTTCTCAATGATTTGAAATGTGACGTTTTCAAAATCATGCCCTTCTCCTCTTAAAAGATGTATTGATATTGGGCATTTTATTTCTGTTGTATAATAGAACCGATGGATATTTAATCAGATGTTAATTGGTGTTTCTGTTTCATAAACAAAGTATCACACATTAGAGCATACATCAACTTTCAGTTGTTCAATTGGATGTTATAAAAATGTTGTGTTTTTTCTTTGGGACTGTGCTGACGAATCTGGTTTCCAATCTCGTCTTGAATGCTACGAAGTGTATGACCGTTGCTGGTTCTAGAAAATGTTTATTTCATAATAAAGATATAATAAAATATGATGAATTTGATTGCACAAAGTTAATTTAAAATAAATTGGGAGTGGTGTCAGGTACTGGTTGTTTTATAATTCGTTCAGAATAAGTAGTGATCACACACATATTTGTTTCTCATCACGTTGAATAATTTGCAGCAGTTGTTTTAAAACAGGAACTTCTCATTTCCTAAATCCTAGTCGGGGTTTTTATTCCTGTTTGCAAGGATTCATCTTCGATCATGTTTCTTTGGGTTTAATCTTCGTTGTTTCCTTTGTTCATAGATGAGGGGGGGGTCAGCGCTGCTGGCATCGGCGGTTACAAAATGAATGCAGGGTTTCGCGATCAAGAAAAAATAATAAAGACATACGGTAGATAGATATAGGAAGATGTGGTGTGAGTGCCAATGAGACAACTCTCCATACAAATAACAAATTAAAAAGAGCCCTTTAAGTGGAAACCTCCGGTATGCAAGGTCTTTATGATAAAGCATATAACATGTAGAATGTCTGATAACAACCTTAGGTCGAAGCCACTGCTGGTGGACGTTTCGTTCCCGAGTGTATCACCAGACCAGTAGTCATCACTTCGGTGTTGACATGAATATCTATTATGTGGTCATTGTTATAAATTTCCTGTTTACAAAACTTTGAATTTTTCGAAAAACTAAGGATTTTTTGTCCAAGGAATAGATTACCATTCGACGTATACGGCACAACTTTTTTGAATTTTGGATCCTCAATGCTCTTCAACTTTGTACTTGTTTGGCTTTATAAGTAACTATTTTGATCTGAGCGTACTAAATTATAATCCTGGTACTTTTGATAACTATAGGGACTGCTGCTAAGTGTCTATAACGCAATTTTTAATATTTCCGAAATTAAAAAAAAAAGTCTTTACATCACTCAAACTAATTCATGAATGACATATTAAGAAATGAAGCGACAATAAAACTAATTCTTGAATAAAACCAATCAAGGGATCTTTCGAGCCTTAAGCACTTTACAATAGTCTAATTTTGTAAGAGAATGGCTAACGCTCGTACTTACATATACAAGGTCAAAGCTGGAAAATGTATAGTCTATTTCAAATTTGTTATCTTTATAGTCTATTTCACAAAGTAAGGATAGATTTATAATTCAAAAGTTCAATAATTCTGAAAAAGTACAAGATTAACAAAGATAAAGTTAAATCCATGTTGATTAATAAATTGCAACTCTTGATTTCATTTCACAATTGAAAGTAAAATGGTTTATCTAAGAGACAGATCTCGTAATACCACAGGGGTTCAATTCTTTTAGGAGAGGAATAACCACATTAGCTAGTCCAATCATTCCCTCTTGGTCTTTTGCATCTACAAATATTGATACCTGCTCATTTGGGGATGTCACTTCTTATAAATTTTTAGCCTCAAATCAGGTTATTAGTTTAAACCCGGGGGAGATACATACAAGCCCCAGGCCATTTAATAGTACTGCGAATAATATTCAAAGGGAAGTAAGCACAAACACATTTCTTTTCACAACTCAAAGTAAGAGTAATAGTGCTATAGCGACTATAACAAGATAACAGATAACATGTGAGAGTGAACAATGATAAAGATGAGGCATGAACTAAAGGCATTAAGAAATAAAAACCTTCAGACGAAGAACAATGCTCAACATTTCACTCAGATTAAATCTGACCCTGTTACCAGTAGTCAAAATAGTTATGCAAAGACCTAGCAACGTTCAACAAACTCCTATAATAATATAAGATTGCCAGAGACCCAGCAAAGTTCCACAAACTCCTGTTATAGTATAACATTGCCAGAGACCCAGTAAAGTCCAAACTACTACTATAATAACACAACATTGCCAGACACCCAGCAACGTTCTACACATACCTACATTGATACAACATTGTCAGAGACCCAGCAACAACAATAATATGCCTATGCCTGAAGTCCAGTAACGTCCAGACTACCTGCAGCATCCAAAAAAATCCTCAGTACCAAACTGGTTACCTAGGCAACAGTATTGCAGAATACAACAACAGCATCATAATTTTGAAAACTCCAAACTAGATAATGGGAGAAGAAACAGAGTGCCATTTTACAACGGCAGAGATCCTTGGAATGTCTATTTTATGCAATTCGAGCTTATTGCAGAAATTAATAGATGGGATACTGATACTAAAGCCATATAATTATTTATAGCACTTAAAAATGGGCCAGTGGTTTATGATTCCTACCTCTCACAGAGACCAAAAGATCTTTCTTATGGCTATGTGCAGCTATGTCGAAAAGATTTGATGACCATGGTTATCCAGAGACGTGTAAACAAGAGTTGCACACATTAAGAAAACAGGGCAAAAAGAACATTCATGAATATGCATCCATAGTAGAATACTAGTCAGACGGTAAGAATGTAGAGTACATGTTAAGAGGATTAACTGACCAGAGCATTGCCATAGAATTACTGACAAAGAGGATTACCATTATGACTGTTGCTATTCACCAGGTGACTTTTTATGAAACGTATAAAAGAGGGAATAGAGACAGAAATATCCCTCAGCTTAGTACGCAAGAAACTGTTGATGTAGAGGAAGTTGAAGATGATACTGAAATAAGGAAAGTTGGTGGGAAGACGTTGACAATTTAAAAAAAAACATTTTATTCTATTGAAAAGACAAAAATTCAAAAATTTGTTGACATCGTATATTGTTTTGTATGCCGTTGGTACAATTTTACCATTATACGTGTCATGAATCGTGATATCAGGTTATTCGTGATCTAGTCAAAATCGACAAAAACACATTTTCTTAACTTGAATATTCTATTGAGACAGCAGCTAGGTGTTTAATTAAATTTTATTTGTTTGTATCAATGATATGATATTTCGTAGGTATTTAAATTTCTAGACGAAATTCTATTTTGACGGAGGACAGTGTTGTGAACGTTAAATATCGCGGCAAATTTGACAGTTGCCGATTTAATATTACGAAGTTCCGCCAACATGTGTCGTTCGAATAACATCTTTGTTTTCTAGTTTGTTAGGAATCTAACATTTCTTTAGTTACTTTTATTTACATGCTTTTTATTGTTAAATCGGTGTTGAGACGTACGAAATCATGCCTGCTTTCTTTATAATTCATATTTATGACCGTACTGACAGTTATTTATATGCTAAATCTTGACCGGTAACGAACTATATTCGTCGTGTTGCTTTTGGTATTTTAAATGTTTTTCGAATCTGTAACAAACGGACTTTTTATATTACATTCTTGGATGGTGATCTCAATCTAATATATTTTTGAGTTTAATGAAGAAAATTTAGCGGCTCTTGACATTGATAAACAATCGACCCAGAGCATGTGCAGCTATTGACAATTAAGTGAATTGATAGAACTAGGAATTTTTCATTATATTGTCCAAGCATTCCCATATAATAAAATAATCATCATTTGCAAAAATATCAATATTTATAAGTTATATTCTTATAAATTAGTTCTTTTAAATAAAAATTCACATTAAATATCTGCATTCCTGCATCAAATTTTGCTAACTTGATAAAAAATCTGGACCTTTGGGTTTTTTTACAATCCAAGATGGAGGAAGACACCCATACCACCTTAAGTACATCCTTAAGTTAATGTTTGTAATGAACTTTAAGTTTCTGAATGCAAGTTGTTGGTATTCTAATCGAAAGACGATGGTGATGATGGCGTTAATAACTGTGGATTTATTGATATTCGTTGGATACCAATTTTCATGGCTTTCGTGTGTACAGGGAACTACAAATTTTAATATTCAACGAATTACAAATATTCTCAAGAAATGAATTTATAATTTTCCAAAACCAAGAAATTAAACATCCAATTATATGCAAGTTTTGTTTTAAAAACACAAAAATCGGTACCCACGAAAATAAACGACTCCATAGAGCTTGTAAAATACTGTAGATTGCGTATGCAAAACGATCTAGAGTCGTCATTCCTTGTTTGTAGATACCTTATCATACGACGTGGCAGTCTCTGGTTAGTCCGTTGTCCTTTTTCCTTATGATAACGGCTCAGTGAATGCTAAAAAGATTGTCAACTGTTGTTGTCTCGTGAATGTCTCACTGATGATGAGTTTGAGATATTTATGTTTGGTATCAAACCGTTGCGACCTCTATATACAAATGTATATGATGTCAGATATGGTTTGCAAATGGTTGAAATAAATTATGTAACAACTGTTGAGGAAAGGTTTAATTATCAAATGGGAATGCATGGCAAATAAAAACAAATATATGGCTTTATCAATTCAACTATTTCTCACTAGCTCTATATGATATGTGTTGATAGATCGTATCATGTCATGCCAATCTGTTTGCTTTGAGTGGCATAAAATTAAAGCGTTCGTTAACTTGAGGTTGTGTGTGCATACAGAGGGAATTGTTTTATTTCCGTTTGTTTTTTTTTATTTGGGGTTTCAAGTTCATGTTTAGACAAATGTTTTGCCTTTTTATACTATCATGAATTTTAATTATTTACTTGAGTAACACTATTGAGTCTATTTTACGTTTTTCAAGTTTCTGTGTCCGAAGTTTATCATCAGGTATAACAACGTGAACGACCAAATTACTTACAACAATGTCTTAGTCTTAAAAAGTCACTTCAGTTGGTGAAGTCCGCAAGGCAAACTGACAATACTTACCTCACTTTAAAGGTGTAATACCACCAAATCATGGTAGGTCACATCCGGTTGCATACGAAAGTAGGCCTAAAAAAATATTCCCTTGAATTTGACAGTTGTAGAAAATTAACCCTGCATTTCAATGCACTTAAATTTGTCTGAGTCGTAAATATGTATGTTGGGTGTCTGAAAGCATCATTCTTTTTTTATTTGATGGTCTTATAAAATATTTTGGAACGTTAAGGTTACATAGTTACCAAAGCAGGTAACCAGTAAATAACAGTGTAAAAATTGGGTTGTCTACCCTCGGCGGTGGTTACTTTCTTATATGCAATGAAATGTAGTGTGAAATTTTCACTGTATCACTGGAAAGGATTGAACTTTACACATGCAAAGTATTTCTTTGGTTGAAATAAAGGTAAATACTGTACGATTTTTTTAAAAGTGCCAATTTAACAAAGACTAATAGGGAAAAATCAATGGTGGTATTACACCTATTTAGGGAAACTAAATGTGTTCTCGTGACCCTATTGTACTTTCATTTTTAAAAGTTATTAATAAACCAGTTCATACATTGTAAACATGGACTATTCGGAATGGATTTAGACACAGAAAGTACGTTTGAGGTAAAATTACATTGAAATGGGGGATTACGGGTGTTTTCTTAGTCAAATGGGTTGACAGACGAAGCTGTATTTAGATTACTGTGTTAAATTTTAAATTACCCTTACAGTTTTTGTTTTGTTTATACAATATGTGAATTTTTTTATTTCAGTGTTAACCATGTTCTGAAGAGCATTCTGTTGAAAAATCTTATATGTGAATTGGTCTGCAGATGACACTTCAGCATTAAAGTATGTATCAACTATCATCATGTTTTTTTTGTTTTGGCCGCAAAAGTTTACAATTTGCCATTGTGCCGTCTACATTTTGCACAGACAATAACTCATCTAAACTTATTTGTCCTGGATTTATACACATCAGAATCCAGTCTCACATACTTAAACTTTATAATTCTTACCAATTATTTTTTGTACCAGCATTCCAAGGGACATAACCCTTTTTAAAAACATTTTGAGGTATTTTTTTATTACTCTTTCTCCCCATTTTCTAATGTAGAATACAAGAAAGTAGTCTTTTTGTGTAAATCTATTAGAAATATACTGTTATGAGTTAATAAAAAGACTTTGATACCAGTAGCAATAAATGATTGACTGAAAGGGAACCGTTATTTCTCACACTAGGGGAACAGACCAAAAACTCAAGTTACACATAAGGGCTTATAGAAACTTCCGCGTAGACTGTTAACATTTATAGAGACAGTTCTTTCAGCTAAAACACTTTAATTATTGATTTAACATTACATTTATTTCATTTTTGTGGGAAAATAATCACATTTGTTTTATTTTTTAGACAAAAGATATCATGTTTTGATGAAAAAGGAAGGAAGGAGGAAAAATGGACCAAAACAGACCAAAACAGACCTTCAAATGAACTCTAAAAGGTGCAATACAATTGTTTATCATCTTAAAGTTGTCTTTTGTATTCTATTTAATTGTTTAAATGCATATATCATGAGTTTATGATCAGATATTAGTCAACACTGCATTTTATAATGATACACTGAAATTAGGATTTTTCGAAGAAATTGGACTGAAATTGCCGTAGGATATGGCCTTACATTATAGTGATTTTCTCTGAAACTATAGTTCTGACTGAGACAAAACTTGACAGTTATGCTTGAAATAACTTGCAATTGGAGGGGAAAAAATTGCATTAAGTTTATTTGACATTTAGGTGTTCTTTAGGTGTAATACCACCAAATCATGGTAGGTCACATCCGGTTGCATACGAAAGTAGGCCTAAAAAAATATTCCCTTGAATTTGACAGTTGTAGAAAATTAACCCTGAATTTCCATGCACTTAAATTTTTCTGAGTCGTAAATATGTATGTTGGGTGTCTGAAAGCATCATTCTTTTTTTATTTGATGGTCTTATAAAATATTTTGGAACGTTAAGGTTACATAGTTACCAAAGCAGGTAACCAGTAAATGACAGTGTAAAAATTGGGTTGTCTACCCTCGGCGGTGGTTACTTTCTTATATGCAATGAAATGTAGTGTGAAATTTTCTCTGTATCACTGGAAATGATTGAACTTTACACATGCAAAGTATTTCCTTGGTTGAAATAAAGGTAAATACTGTACGATTTTTTTAAAAGTGCCAATTTAACAAAGACTAAAAGGGAAAAATCAATGGTGGTATTACACCTAAAACACTTTTCTCACAATATATAATATATACATTTTGTATTTCTGTCTATATGTTCATGCTTTTTTTCCCTGCATTGTAGCATGTTAGTAATTTTATAATGTTAAGTTATTTTTGGTGCTTTGAAGGTGGATAAATTCCAAGTTTGAAATTCTTTCCTAATTTTGCAGGCACTTTTGGTTAATTAATATTCTAATGGAAATGTGAATTCTTATGTGATAGTTGACTCACGAATATATCAGAGAACATTTTATGATTTGTTATAATGTAGATATAGAAAGATGTGGTATGAGTGCCAATGAGACAACTGTCCATCCAAGCCACAATTCATAAAAGTAAACCATTATAGGTTAATGTACGGTCTTCAACACGGAGCATAGGCTCACACCGAACAGCAAGCTATGAAGGCTCCCAAAATTACTAGTGTAAAACCATTCAAACGGGAAAACCAACGGTCTAATTAATCTATAAAAAAAAACGAGAAATGAGAAACACTTATAAAACCACATAAACAAACGACAACCACTGCACATCAGATTCCTGAGTAATGATAGGTGCAAAGAATACACCTTATCGCTATTTAGTTCATTCCGGGAAAAACAGTCATTTATACAACTTCCTGTTTTGGGTCACCGGCCGAAAAATGGAGGTCATCAGTAGTGAGCTGAGGGAGAAAAAACTTTAGAAAGTGATCATCAAAAAACTTTGATATAGTATGATCCACTTTTTTCGAAATTAAAATTGAAGTAAAAAAATATTTTGTTTGAAGTATTTACGGTAGTTTAAACAGGTCTCATTAAAAAGTATCATGCATGGTGAATTGTTTAAACAGGGTCCCAGATAGCTTCAACTGGATGAAAAAGTTGTGTAATTTTAGAACTTATCCGGAATGGAATAAATAGCGATTAGGTGTATTGCACCGGGATTAAACGTTTTGGTGAAACAGTAGTATAACATTACAACATACAAAGACAAACTATGAAATATCAATTGGAATGACTTAACTTAATCAAAAAAACGAAGCGACACAAATAAACACACAATGAACGAAAAATTTGATCTGTGATACAATACAAATACAGAGTTAATAAAATAAGGGATGATTTATTAAAGTAAAATTATAAAACTGCTGTGAAATGTTAAACAATTTTAGAAAAACGTCCCATTTGCTGAATCTTAATAAAAATTACTTACATGAACTTAGAGAACTCCAAGTTCAGTATTTTTGTGATTTTACTTTTTACATTATAACTTTACTGGTCACAAAATATTCAAATTTAGGCAATAGTAGTTTATTTATGTTCATATCTCCTAAATCAGTTAAGGAGATATAGTTAAAGTCGATAGCTTATGACTGTGGACATATGCCTTTTATGAGTTTAAAAACAGACAACTAAGTCGTGGTAATGACCTTAAAAAATGTGTCGATATTTTTGCTCTTCCTTATAACTCTGTTAATTTGTATGATCAGTTTTAAAAGAGGCATATTAAGAATCAAACATTATTGTAGAAGAAGCGGAATATGGTTATTTTTCTGTGTTAAGAACAACATTAAACGGCTTCTCCTAGGCCTGTAATTTATAATAAAAGAGTACAACTCCAAACTTGAAAATAAACATGCTTACAGTAAAAGATAGGAAAAGAATGAGTTATTAGGGAAAAGGCAACTATTATCAATCGTGCACTAAGGCAACTAAAATAAGGCTTCAAAAATCGTTATGACTTAACCAGAAAACAATGATCATCTTTACAAAAATAATGCAAAATTTAAAAAAAAATTATTGATGAACGGAAAACGTATTACTAGAGCAAGCCAGAAGATTTTTCATTTCATTGCTGAAAGAATTGTACAGAATTAAATATTATTTGGTGACTCTAGTAGCAAAATCTTTTAAAATCCAAAGCCTGATGTACACATAAAAACAGATAAAGGCAGATTTATTCTATCATTATACTTGAATATTTTATAAAGTCTAAGAATAGAAAGAACACGTAAGCAATCAAAATCCTCAAGCCGAAAAATATGTCAAAAAGAAAGAAAAAATAAAATACTGCAATAGAAATCATAAAGATATAGCATCACAAATGGGCAACTTAACGTTAACCAGTTCCTGCTCTACTTGTAGCATCCAGGATATTAATTGTGTTATAAACAGGATAATACGTCAATTTAGATAATGTCACAATCGAAGAACACAGGATGAGATTGTGGGTATAAGCATAATCAATAACACATTTTTTGAAAAAATATCCCGTTGATAGATTAAAATATTCATCAGAAACTAAAATTTCAACTCCAACATGCAGGCAAAAAAAAAACCCATCTTTAGGTGAATATTGACATTTCTGTATGTTTCTTTTGATAATTTTCTCTTGATGGTTCTACGTATTTATACATCATTTGCTGTCAGATGTTTGAGTTTATACGTTTCTTATCACTTCTTATGAAGGTAAGATTTGACGCACGACATTAATTAGTGTGTTATTAATAAATTCATCATAGATACCAGAATTGAAATTTTGTATATACGCCAGGCGCGCGTTTCATTTATAAACGACTCATCAGTGACGCTCGATATCAAAAAATGTTAAAAAGGTAAAAAAAACGTACGAAATTGAAGAGGAGTGACCGAAAATTCCAAAAAGTTTTGCCAAATACAGCTAAGGTAGTCTATACCTGAGGTAGAAGAGCCTTAGTATTTCAAATATTCAAAGTTTTGTTAAAAGTTTATTCTGTCAATCATATGTACTGTTATACTCAGATTCGATACAACACATAATATTTTTTAGAGTAGATTTAATGAAATAAATTAAACATATGTACATATATCAAAATAAGGTCAGATTCCAAACAAATTGGGAAAAGATTGGTCAAATTAGAAGTACAATTCAGGCATATATTTAACTAGTTTCAAAAATTTCAAACTTTTTAGTCAGTTATTTTTCACATCATATGACAATTGGAAAAAAAGTACAATAACAAAAATACCAAACTCCGAGGACATTTTAAAACGGAAATTCTTCTAATAAAATTCTCCTACAGCTCATATGGATATTTTGAATTAAACTAATGGAGCGGTCAAGTTACTTTTTTTGATGTTTTGATTTATAATATTATTTTACTGTACGTTCCAGATTTAACAGCAACTTGTATTAAATGGTCAATCGTTGACCACAATAAATTATAGTCCAATTTGTACAGTGCTTAGTTTTTTATTTTTTAGTTTAAGATATCAAAGTGATGGTAATTTATTTAATCTCTGACCTTTTGAGCTCCGATCTACAAAATAGATCCGGAATTGTGCATTAATGTTGGTTAAAGCTTTGACTTACAAAAATTAATTTACAAAAATAACAAAGTTGCGAAGTTCACTGTATTTCTACATGACAATGGTTGGTAAATATTTCTAATATATACAGATAGTAAACTACAATCTATATTTGTTTTCTACTAAGAATAGGTTTTGTTTAATATTTTCAAACAACGTTATCATTGGCAGATCCTATGAACATCCATAATTACTATAAATATAACAGGAACAACCAGTACAATGATGCCGACTATACCAATATTTCTCGAAGACTTCCTCGGATCATATACAGACATTTTAGTGGCTTTGTACAAATTTGTTTCTTTCTTGTCTATAGAAATTGCATTCCTCAACACAGACAATTTCTCAGTTAGTTCTTCCTCCGTCATGATAGTGTTTTTAATTTGTAAACCATCTACGCTGATTGTTGAAGGTGAATAAGCTGTTACAGTGGATTTAGAAGTTACTTCTGGAATAACTGTGGATATGTTGATAAGGGTTGGTGGACAACTTGTGACTGTTGTGTCGGGTGAACATTCTGAAAGTTGAAATATATATAATGATAAATAATTATGTATAAAATAACCGAAAGGAAAGGGAAACAATTGCAAGTTGAATTAAGGTATTTTGAGAAGAAAAATACATTAATTGTTTAACTTCTTCTGACTTGTGTACAGAACTTTAGAATTGAGCAAGAATAAAGTTTCATGGGTTGATTATTTCATTATTGTATCTGAGGCACTAAAGATATTTTTCTTATTTTGAATCTGATTGTAGATTTTATATCACGTTGTGCTGTCCTAAACTTTTTTATAATGTGAGTTAAAGCTGAAGAGCAAGCAAAGAGCTACTTTAAAAATTTCTATATTTGCGTTCGGATTATAGTTAGTTCAATTTCTGTTTTGACTGGAAAGCGTTTTTATGTTTACCAAAGGTAAATTTAAAGAAACAGTACTCTAATTGTACATACACTTCTCCAAAATGTAAATCCATTGTTTCCAAATAAAATTATATAGTTTTGTATGGATGTATTTGTCCGTGTACCCTAAAAGTAAAATGAAATTACCCTAACTTTACTGGATTTGAATAGTTGGGTTAAATTCAATGGCTAGCTTGATATTTGTTCAACGACTAAGTGACAATATAAGAAGCATATCAGGAGTAGTTAAAATTTCACGATTACACGTACGAGCCTACCGTATTACACTGACACGAAGACAAAAAAGAGAACACGTTATAAAACATATAACCCCTCCAAGACCAACTATATTTACACAAAGTCGATAAGTATTCTAGCCACCTTCAAAATGTCTTGCAGAGAAGAAACAAATGCCAATAATCAAGTTATTGGTCTGAACTGGACAGAGGGATTAAACACTTTACCTTACGATACAGAGACAACTGGCCACAAAGTTCAAATGAAATGAATGTAAGCAATTATAAGCAATTTTCGTCCTCATTCATGAGAAAACTCTTCACCTTTGTTTATCTTTCTTTTCATGAAACAAAATTCATTGTGTTTAAAAGTTGAAAATCTGGAACAAAAGCATTATCAATAAGTGATATCACTAATACCTTACCTATACTATATAAGCTGAATTTGAAAAAGCCTCCACACAATTCATTTGAGTTTCCACTACAGAGCGTATCGCATTCTTCTTTTTCTGTTTTTACAAAATTGTCGTTGTTGGTCGCATTGCTACAATAGCACTCTTTGTGTAACTGAAATAGATTGAAATATTGTCATATCGTTATGTATTAACATTTAAAAGTAATAAGTATACAGCTTTTGATTGATCTGGTATTGAATCTATGACATATTCCTGTACCAATTAACAAAATTGAAAAACATGAGGAAATCAAGAATCTTTTACTGTGCTTATCCAATAACCTTGGTAGTGAATTACCTACTGCATGACCAGTTTAAAAAAATGTCAATACAATTTGTCCATTTAAATTGTGCAATAGGTATTGTGAGAGCTATTTTCAACAGGTGGTCATTTAACTACCTGTAGATATACCTGGTTTGATTTTGACATAGCTAATTTAAATGAATGATAGCTAGCTTGCTTTCCTAATGTCCAATGTCCTGAATGGACTAATCTATTTAGGTATGGGACATTTTACATTTAATACACGTTTTGTTCTTTCTAATAAAGATGTTTATTGTAAATTTATTTATTTTGCTTACAATCACAAATAAATCATTGCTGGTAAATCCCACTTTCATAATGAAGAATAAAGCACTGAAACTTCTATTCACTTAGCCATTTGATATATTGAAAATAAATGTTTAACAGTAATTCCAATTGAAGTAGATCCTGATATTAAATGAAACTTAGCATTACTACTATTCCATTTCAGGAATCGTAATATAACATGAAAATATATCCCATTAGAAAAAACCAAGCCACACATAATTCATCTTGTAGACTTATTCACAATTAGATGGGCTATCCAAAAAAATCCATTTCACAAACACTTTAATTCCATATCAGGAATCAGAAACTTAAAATATATCCTACATTAAAAAACACCATGAAGTAAACATATATCTACTTTTTTATAAACTGAATTCACTGATTGAAATTTCCATCTTGACTACTTACTTAGAGACGCATAAAGAGATGGCTAAAAATGTCCCATATCTAAAAAGTCTATTCAGGACATTGGTCATGATACATGAGGAAAACAAGCTAGCTATCAGTCATTTAAATTTACCTTTTAGGAACAGTGAAATTTTTTACTGGATAGTTAAATGAACATCTGTTGATGAGCTCTTACAATACCTATTGTACAATTTAAATGGACAAATTGTGTTGACAATTTTTAATACTGGTCAGGCATTAGTTATTAGCAAAAACCATAAAGTTGATTGGATAATGACAGTAAAAATTACCCTTACGTGGTTTGCCCTTACTTTGTGATAATGATTGGTTTGTTTTCTTACTTCACATATATTAAGAGTTCCTTTTAGAGCTTTTAATCAAAACGAAATCACCAAAGATACCGATCATAATTGTGTAGGCTAGACGTGCATTTCGACTACAATAGACTTAAAAGTGACACTCAAATCAAAAAGTAAAAAGACCAACTAAACATGTTTCTAAACTGAAAATACGACACTCATCATCATCTGGCGTAAGAAAATCTAAAAAATAGCACAAATTCAGGTTTAAGTTTCTAAATTGATAACATAAAAAGGTTGAAATGTGGCTATTTTCATTTCAAACGATCAGTTAAGACAAAAATTCAATTATATTCTGAGTTTATGTTTTTCATCGCTTTTCGCTTTAAAGGTCCCAAACCACCAATTAAAAATCCCTATCTGTGCAACCAAATTTTGCAATTTGCACAGATTTCTAAATACTTTCCCTTAACAAATCATAAACTAGAAAAGTTGGTCTCAAAATGGTCTAAATATTTTTTCTTTCACCAACAGTTTCATTTCTGCACATGTGTTTAGTTTAAGTAAACGATGACACCAGCAACACTATTTTGTGGTTACATTTACGTTCTAAATTGAAAGGATTAGTTGATGGTCTTACACTTGTTAAAGAGGTACTCGTTTAGTGATCACTTGGGGTGGTAAACCTTTACAAAAACCCGAGGTGGAAGATCATAACCTCTCTCAACGACAGTTGTTTTGTTGTTACAGCAAACAAAGCTTTAAACAATATTGTTTTTTTTATATAAATAAGAATCAATGATAAACAAGAAACAATAATGGGAATGGGTATTGCCTATCTAAAGAACAGCTATACTGGGATTTTGAAAATTACTTCTGCATTACGAAAGAAGAGACTTTACTAAATCTTAACTTCACCACGCTTAAACTATACGTAAATGAGATGTGAACATATTTAACTAAAAATTTGTTTAACGTGCTAAACACCATTCTAACAATAGTAAATCAAAGTACTATATACTAGTAAAGTCATCTAAATATTGTGGTGATATATATACATTTAACGTTTCTAGCGTCCCTAATCACATGGCAAAATCAAATGACAAAACACACCAAAAATGAATGGACAACAACTGTCATATTCCTGACTTGGTACAGGCATTTTCAAATTTAGAAAATGGTGGATTGAACCTGGTGTTATATCAAGTTGATGTGAGTTTGAAATAATAATTTTTCCCTAATCACAATACTTCCAATTTTACAATTAAATTACATATTTTGTATCCTATGTTTACGCTGCTATTCACAATGATTAATTGATAGATCTTCAGTAATCGTGACTTTCGTTTTACATTCTTTTTTAAATCTCTGTCGTTTCGAATTTTCATTGGTGTTTTCATAGTATCCAATAAAACGAATATTTATTTGGTGTCAGTGATTGACTTCGTTATTGAATTGTGTATAGTTTATACCTTATAAAACACTTGGTCATATCAAGAAAACCTGACGATAGGACGGAGTAGTGATTTAAATGAACGAAACACAGTGTTTTCTTGTGAATTGGATAGCGATATGAAAATGCAGTAAATAATAATTATGGAATGAAAACGTCCATGATATGTATTGTGTTATTAATTAGAATATATTAAAAGAGGGACGAAAGATACCAAAGGGACAGTCAAACTCATAAATCTAAAACAAACTGACAACGCCATGGCTAAAAATGAAAAAGACAAACAGAAAAACGATAGTACACATGACACAACATAGAAAACTAAAGAATAAACAACACGAACCCCACCAAAACTAGGGGTGATCTCAGGTGCTCCGGAAGGGTAAGCAGATCCTGCTCCACATGTGGCACCCGTCGTGTTGCTTATGTAATTACAAATCCGGTAAATAGTCTAATTCGGTAGGTCACATTCATGAAAGGGAAGGTGATTGCAGTTACGACGTAAGGAACATATCCGATATAAGTTAACCACTCAAGTACAAACAAATTAAACACTCGCATGGTCAGAATGGGGGAAAACGAAGCAGCAAATGACTGTTAAATACATTTCACAAACAACCAAAGATTACGCAACACGAACACTACCTGGTTTAAAACTTAGATTCCACAGAGGTATAATCATAATCACTCCTGCTCCTCTCGTGGCACCTGTCGTGTTTATCCTGTCACAGCTTTCTGTGCAATAGGAGGTCTGGTAATCAGTAGGATAGAGTGTTTAAATTTCTTTTTGCGCAAACAATTGTGAATGGTCGCTCTAGAACTTATATCACTTCTGTTTTAAAAATGCATAAACCCGTCAGCCTTTTTCAACTTATTTTTGTAGATTGTTCTTATGTTGTACTGTTACACCACTTTCCCCGGTTAGGAGGGTTGGGATCCCGCTAACATGTTTAACCCCGCCACATTTTGTTTGCATTTGCGAGTACCAAGTCAGGAGCCTGTAATTCAGTGGTTGTCGTTTGCTAATGTGTTACATATTTGTTTTTCGTTCATTTTTGTACATAAATTAGATCGTTAGTTTTCCTATTTGCATTGATTTTTTTGTCATTTTGGGGCCTGTTATAGCTGACTATGCGGTCTCGGCTTTGTTCATTGTTGAAAGCCGTACGGTGACTTATAGTTGTTAATTTCTATGTCATTTGATCTCTTATGGAGAGTTGTCTCATTGTTAATTATACCACATCTTTTCTGTTCATATATATAGGTGTATAATGCAATCTTAGTTGATTAATAGGTCAATGCAAATCATTAAAAAAATAAATGCATATAACAAACACTTATAATACGGAAATCACGAAAATCATCATGTACAACACTAATTTGTTTTTAAAGTACCTCAGTTCCCATGAAAGTAGCATCATTCAGAAATGAACAGCAATGTGTTGCACACATATCATTGGTCATAGCGTCGTTATCAAATCTCCCGTATGGCAAGGTTCTTGGTTCCTGGTCAACATAACATCCAATGTATTGTTTTCCTGTTATGAAATGAGTTTTTTTTTTATTATAAAGCAAACAACGAAATTTGACGAATTGTTTTTATTAATCCTTGTTGATTTAGATAATGGATATAATGCTTTGTAAATATGCATTCTCAGACTAAATCATATGGATTCGCGATATGTTTCTCATTGCCCATTGCCTGTTACTTATAGTTTAGTAGGTGTTATTGATTTCATATCAATGATTCACTTAATCCATTCCAAGTGGATCGAACCTTATGAAATTACTGTTTAACAGATGACGACATATATCTTCCAGGTGTCGTAACCACTATCAGGTGCCCTTTTCCTTGACTGAAACCTACCGAATTAGACTAATCAGCCTCCTTAAAATTACATGGGCAACACGCGTGATCCCACATGTGGAGTATGATATGCTTACCCCTCCAGAGCCCCTGATATCATCCCTCGTTTATTTGATGGAGTTCATGTTGCTCAGTCTTTATTTTTCGTTGTGTTTTGTGTACTGTTATTTGTCTTGTCTTCGTTTCCTCGTGTTTTGCCATGAGTTTGAATAATTCTTTTGATATATACAGTCTCCCATTATTAATGACCAAGACATGTCTCATGTGCTTATAAAACAAACGTCATCGACCGTATAAGATAATAAAGTAAGTTCAATTTCTGTTAGGTTTCAAAGTATTAAAGACTAATGTGAAAAGACACACAAGGAAGTGCAATTGTTTCCTTTTTGGTGTATCTTTTCTCATAAATCTTGCAAGAGGCACTAGCTGTCAAATTCATGTTGTCATTTTTGACTTCCATTCTCATATTTGATTTATAACAATGTAAACATGTATCCAAACTATCAAAAATCTTTAAAAAAAAACAATTTACAGAGCAAAGACACGATAATATGTAGCTTCATTTCGTGTTTTCTTCGTCTAGACACCATCGAATTAACTATCGAGGTGACCTCTGATGACCATATAAGCGATGTAAGCATGAATATAAATATATATAAACTAAGCGACTCGTGCAATTAGATTTTTTTAAGGTCTGTATAATTTCATATTTTAGTTTCAAATATATGTTTATCATCGTTTTTACCTGTATAAGACGGAATTTTTGTGGATCAAATCAGTCAATTGAATGATGAACCTCAGTTTTACTTTCAGTATTGACATTCTTTCCTTTTTAATAACTTTACACGCACAATGCATGCATCTCTAGCTATGGGGCTATATTGAAGGTCACATGAATATAAAACATATAGAGCAGGCTTCGATACACTAATCGACGGCTCTATGTTTCAAGTAAAAAAAATCAATATTAATAATCTGTTTTCTTTCATGTTCGTGGAAAATCGCAACTGTGACGTCATGAAATGAATGTAAATATTCAACAAAAACAACAATTAGTTTTGTTTTACCTAGTCAAATTTTTAAATATCTTTCATTGCAAGTTTGGTTAATTGATCATAATTTGGAATGTAGACTAGAAGTAGAGACCATTTTAGAACCTTATCGAACCTTTTAGATACACAATAGTTAATACGTCAAATAAACAATTTTGTGATATTTGGTCAATAATAAAGTATACCTCTTTTTCAATTTTGTCTCACTTTGATATTTGTTTCATGGCATTTCCTGACATTTTTCTTCATTTAAGAACTATCAAGGCGGCAGTAGTTTTACCAATGTTCAAATGAAGTAAATTAATTAGAAAAGATATTCCAAAGTTATAAGCGAAAACCGAGGGAAAAGAATGAACTCCAAAAGAATCGAGATCGGGTGCGTTTACAGGTTAAGCTCCTGCTCTGATGTGCATCAACCGCCCTAATATTTCGCATTAAATTAAGATGACATAATTTGCAATAGGACACAATTGCTCAACAACTATACTGGTAACTAAAGGTCTTACACTCATTAGAATATGGACTGAATGCTGAGATATCCATCATTAAAATAAAATAACATATAATATAATGTTGATCAAACCGTCTTAGAAGTAGGAGTTCGAATCCCTGTAAGTGAAGAACAAAAATTTTGGTAACACATTATTTAGTCATTTACCATGTTTACATGTATATATATATATATATATATATACATAAACAAGTCTAGATTAAAAACTACGTTCAAATATATGATTTCGTTGAAAAAAAAGGCAATTTATATACGTGTGAATGTAAACCAAATTTCGTTGTAAAAAGGGCTAAATACAGCACAAACAACATTTTCAAAAAACCAAAAGAGTGAAAAAGTATGTTTCAACAAAGCGCATTTGACTGGCAGGTCGACCAACTGGTGTTCTTAAACTCTGCTGACTGCCATTGATGATTGCCAAATAAATTGATCACAAGATGTAACAAAGTGGATCTAAAATTAATTTAATACTAAACAGAAAACAATAAACTTGCGGCAAAGATGTTATACCACAAACATGAGGTGCAAACAAATTTTATACACCAGACCTGATCTCGACAATAAATGTCTCTTCAGTGTTGTTAGTGATCGAAACGGCATTTGGAAGGCCATAACATGAACCTCAATTTAGGATATATATATATATATATAAAGAAGTGTGAGGGCAATCTTAGCAACAAAAACAAAACGAAAATAATATAAATGTGTGCGCAGTACCTGCTTTACTAGTTGCAAAGTCTTTAACGACTTACCTGTTGCAACTAAAACAATATTATCAGTTTCGTCAGAATTTTGCTTCAAATTGTACTGAATAAATCACCATTTCAAGTATCATGATAGGTAGAAAAAAAAATTGGCGACCTCTAAATGTATGGATGAACAGATACTTATATCAGTGAAAATACATAGATAGAAAAAAAAAATAGTTGCTAGCTTTTCAATACAATAATCATTCGAAGAAGTTGAGAATAATTTATAATTATTTGATATCACTTACTTATTCCGTATGCTCCCAATTTCTCTTCTTGAAAAAGTAAGAAATTTATAAGAATATATCTCAACTGTAAATACACCATTTTCCTATAATAATAAGATGACGATTATATTTGGTAAATTATACGTTCCATGTGTTTAAAAAAAACCCGGGACGTATAATGATGATGTTATCGGTGTTCATATTCTTCACACTATCATCATTACAGTTTGTTTCTATCACTATCTAAAACATTATATAACACAGGAATCAAATATTGGTTAAAACCTAAACCTACATTCTAGAACAAATATGTACAATCATCTTTCTTTGGAACCGCACAGAAGCTTCACCTATTGTGCTGATAATTGGAAATTTTGATAATGGATTTCAAAGTTATAATATTGAGGCAGTTACATATAATGTTAGTTTCGACCTTGGGTTCCTAAAATAAAGGATAGTTTGAAAGTTATATACGCAAGATTTACTTATCGAGGTTCGACTGAATAGATTTACTGTAAGCTGTCAGATTAATGTTTTGATGAAACAGCAAACTGCTACTAAAGGTTTTAATAATTATTAGGTCTATAATTACATAGGATGTGTCCCCTTTCACTAAAAGCTGACCAATAGAGTTATAAGAATGAACCAGGGAATGCAAAAAGACTTTTAATATTACTATTGTCAATTCAATGGATAGAAGATTTTTAACGTCTCAAATCTTTTTAAGCGACATGTTTTGCAATGTTATGGTCATTTTTTAAAAATAAATTTACTGTTATCAAATGTTTGAATTATTCGAAATACTAGGGATTTGCTTATCCCAAGCATAGATTAACTTAGCCGTATTTGGCACAAATTTTTGGAATTTTCGGTCGTCAATGCTCTTCAACTTTATAATTGTTTAGCTTTTTAACTTTTTTGAGCTAAGCGTCACGGATGAGTCTTATGTAGACGAAACGTGCGTCTGGGGTAATAAGTTATTAGCCTGGTACTATAGACGTATAATGTGTAATTGTATTGCTTGATTCCCTTTGCAATGGATAGCAGGAGGAGCTTACCATGACGCCGTATATAGTCCCACACCTTTTAGATATCCACCCAAATCCTTCAGTTGTCATGTTTACTTTGGTTGATATCTTGTGAATCCATTTAGAAGATTTGAGGATGGATTAGGTACTAACCATATATTTAACAGTTAAAAACAAGGTATTAAATAAAACTGGAAATCAACATCAATTCTAGAAAACCTCCATTTCTTCTTACCTCTTAATTTCATGGTGTTAGTTCAATTATTTTTTAATTTGATGTAATTACCTTTTTTTCTGTTTAGTTGGTTTTTTTCATATTCAACCTATTAATTATGTTTTACATACATATTGTGCATTATAACTTACCTTAGGAAATAAATTGCAAAACTTGATAGTATGGCTTAACCTTTTCATGATTTGTAAACATGAAAACTTAGAAACTAAGCTTACTCCATGCATGCATGGACGAAGGTAACTAACGTTAACTTAGTCCATGCATGCATGGACTAACACAACAGACTTAGTCCATGCATGCATGCACTAAGGCAACTAACCCTAACTTAATCCATGCTTGCATGGACTAACACAACAGACTTAGTCCATGCATGCATGGACGAAGGCAACCAAGGCTAACTTAGTCCATGCTTGCATGGACGAAGGCAACTAAAATTAACTTTTTTAAAGTTTAAAAAATTTATAAATGCAAAATATTTCAAAAAAATCAAATTTTTCAAAATTAATAAAAAAAAAAATATATTAAAAAATTTTTCTTTTAAAATTTAATTCTTATAAAAATAAATGAAAAAAACATGAAAAATTTACAAAATTATTTTTTTCTCCAAAATGCTGAAAAAAGTTAAAATTCCATTTTTTTTTCCAAATTAAACAAAAAGAAGAAAAAAAATGGTTAATTATCACCACCAGATATAGGTACCCTGGGATATAGGTATAAATGCCACATGAGAATATTCACGTCTGCCAAAAGATTGGAATGTGTTCACATTTCATTTCAATGGTA
The DNA here is from genome assembly GCA_019925275.1 of Mytilus edulis. NCBI lineage: Eukaryota > Metazoa > Mollusca > Bivalvia > Mytilida > Mytilidae > Mytilus > Mytilus edulis. The sequence goes on from CM034350.1 coordinate 84,914,720, forward strand.
AAAACTCTTCACTGAACAGATCAGTTGGAGACGGTCAGTTGGAGGTGATTTGTTTAACATAACCTGGACAGTAGCTGCAATTAGTTCCTGAAAGTTCCTAATCATTTAGTAGTGGTAAGTGTTATTTTAGTTTGTTGTTATTATATCTGTAATAAACATGTTTTGTTGCACTATTATTTTTGCCTTTGTCTCAATAGAAGCTAACTTTTTGTATATATTGTACATGTACATGCATTTAGTCGTCAAATCATCAACCCAACAATGTAAGATCTGTAAATTTGCTTTCACAAATTTTTTGTTCTTCCCATGCCGGGATTCTAATCCATGCTACTGAGATATTGTGACACCAAATCTGTACAATTTTTAAACACCAGAGAAGAGCAGATGATTTAAACACTTTTGTGTAATCCAGCATTATATAAGATGTTTTTGTGTCTAATGTTATAGTGCAAAAACATGTTCATTATGTCCACTGGTTGTGTTTGGTTGCTGTCTGCCATATTAAATGGATTTCCTTTTTTTGTTATTTGCTTAAATTTGTCTATTAGCTTTCCCTTTTGAAATTAAATAAAAACAGTTCACAAATTAAGTGTGCTGGGCTTATTTTAATTAACCTTCATCAGAAACATACTAACAAAAATTTGAAAGCAAAGGATGTAGATACCATTATCTTGGGACTTAATAAGCCCATGTATAACAATCTTTAAATTCAGGCTTTTGCTCATTGTTGAAGACTTCAGGTGACCTGTACTTGTTTACATCAGTGCCCTACTATGCAGGGCTAGTAGTTGTCTCAATTGCAATCATTCAATGTATCCTTGCTTTTGTATCATTTAAAGACTTCAATTCTTTAATCATTTCAGTTAACACATTTTAATTTCAAAACATTCAACAGATATTTCCAAATAACAAATTTTGTAAACAACAGATATAATTGGTAACTGGTAATTATTTTACAGTCAATATGTTTTTATATTTATCAAGAGGCATCATAATCATGTTCATTAAATTCTTTCCTTGTCAGACTGTTACTGAACCCAAAACCAGTGAAAATTGCAAGTAGCTTTTAGTTTCTAGTAGTACTATTTTGATAAGATGTGTAATTTTTCGTCATTTCTTTTGATGTTCTGTCATATCCAGTCAGACTATTTCACATGTTGAACTTTACTCACAATTATATTTCATCTGTAAATGCTAAATTATGCAACTTCTAATGCAGGGAGACATGAGGGTTACTAATTTTTTAAATGTATAACTAGTTTTTATCTAATACAGTATATTTTTTAATATCAAAATAAAAATAACTAAAACTGAGTATTTAATAACAATATTTATTTGCAATTTTTTTCGTTTTCCGTTATCTAACTTTAGTTTGCCTCAACTAAATGTTATGAAACTTATAAATCTAAGAAATTTGTAGAACATATTGTTGTTAATTGACCATGTTCACTGATTTGCCATAATTTATCACATTCACACATATTCATTGCAAAAACATCTTCTTTTTCATAAGTGTCTACAGGAGCTTGTGTTTCTGTATCTTTTCTTTAAAGAATCATCATGATAGCTTCTGTTCCCTTCACATTCGAGACATAAATGAGATCTTCAGGAAAATATCTACTCCTTATATCTTTATCTGAAAAAACAAAACAAAAAAATGCTTTGACATAGTTTGACATATTTTTACAAGATTGTACATACTGAAATGTCTTGCCTGCTTTATGGTCATGATTGAACTTTCTGTTGCATGTTTCAATCTGAAGAATATACCACAATTAGTTCCTAAAACATATACACATGACTAAATTTTTCTTCCAACATGATTTTTATTTATTTACTAATCAAGGTGAGAGAAGACAATGAAAAGTAGATAAACATATATAGATTACCGTAGCTTCTCAACTTTAATTTGATATCAACAAAATGTATTGTGGCAATTTCTCAAATATCAGTGGTGGATCCAAGGGGAGGGTTCCGGTGGTTGGAACCCCCTTTTTTTGAGACGATCAATGCACTTGAATGGAGACATTTAGTTTGAACCCCCCCCCTTTAGAAATGTCTGAATTCACCCCTGAATATAATACAGGTTACCCAATCATCACAGTTGGTTGACCATTATGGATAAACCATTTCACAGATGATATCGGATGTTTCTTACTTCATACCTGCAATCCCCTTTCCTTTTCATGAATGTGACCTACCGAAATAAACTATATATACCAAGTTTGTAATAACATGTGCAACACGAAGGGTGCCACATGTGGAGCAGGATCTGCTTACCCTTCTGGAGACCCTGAGATCACCCCAGTTTTTGGTGGGGTTTGTGTGGCTCAGTTTTAGTTTTTAATGTTGTTTTCTGTGTACTATTAATTGTCCTGTTGTCTTTTTTCATTTTTAGCCATGGCGTTGTCAGTTTATTTTCGATTTATGAGTTAAAATGTTGCTATGGTATTTTCACCCCTCTTTTTTTTAACAGGAGGTTAATAAGCTGTAATTAGCAATGGATGTTAGTAGCCATTTAATCTTTTAAATTAAACTATCTGAAGTACTGAACCATGTTTGATTGAAATATTTGTCGATGCTATAATGACACACTTCTTCAAACATCAGTAACAGTTATAATCATACCTTTGCTGACTTCAGCATTTCATTATGTCTTCAGTTTCTTTTCTCATCTGTCATAGTATCAATATTATATATCTAGCATACCACCATCTTGATGCATTCTGTATTACAAATAGTTACTCAACAGTTTTATCGTAGCAATCTTTTGGTGTTTTTTTTTTTATCAGGAACTACATGTTCTATATTCTGGAAATCTTACAATGCATGGAAAAGCTGAAATTATAAATTAGGTAAATAAATTTTAATCAATATGAAACGACACAATCAGCTTTTTTAATGATAAATGTGTACTAAGTTTCAAATTGATTGGACTTTAACTTCATCAAAAACTACCTTGACTAAAAAAAATTTAACCTGAAACTGAGGGAACACTTTTAATTTCTATGTTCAGTGAACCATAAAAATGGGGTCAAAAGTCTTTAATTTGGTTTTAAAATAAGAAAGATCATATCATAAGGAACATTTGTACTAAGTTTCAAGTTGATTGGACTTCAGCTTCATCAAAAACTATCTTGACCAAAAACATTAACCTGAAGTGGGAAGAATGGATGGTCAGACAAACAAACAGACGAAAGGACGCACAGACTAGAAAACATAATGCTTCTCTACTATTGTAGGTAGAGCATAAAAATTCATAAAAGAACTAGCAAAAAAAGGCACCAACAAAAAGAAACAAATCTAAAGTAATTGTCCATTAACCAGGAAACCCTTGTTTTTCCCCTTTTGTTGCTCCTAATTCATAAACAGATTGAGTCATAACTCCAATATTCCAACCCTTACTATCCTTTGGAGTTTTGTGGTGTGGAAACTTCAGGCAATTCTATAAACTGTTCTACAAATTATTGTCTGGACAATAGAAAATTGATTATTTGGGCCCCTTTTATACCCCTTTTTCCTACACCAAAGGGACCATAAATTAACCCCCAAATCAATCCAAACCTTCCTTTTTGTGGTTTCAAACTTCAAAGATTTATATTTACTTATGCTAAAACTATTGGCATTTTTTTTAATTAAACTTATAAAGTTATTGGCAAATTTCCAATGGATTTTATTAATACTGAAGTTATATATAGATATAGGAAGATGTGGTGTGAGTGCCAATGAGACAACTCTCCATCCAAATAACAATTTAAAAATTAAACCATTATAGGTTAAAGTACGGCCTTCAACAAGGAGCCTTGGCTCACACCGAACAACAAGCTATAAAGGGCCCCAAAATTACTAGTGTAAAACCATTCAAACGGGAAAACCAACGGTCTAATCTATATAAACAAAATGTTGGTAAATTTCAAAATCACATCTGGCTAAGTATTCAGTAAAGTGCTGTTTCAATGGGTGTCCCAGAAAAATGCATTTTTTTCATATTTTAAATTATTTTGAGTTTTAATGCAGGTAGCTAATCAATTCACTGCATGATGAAGAGATAATATAAACAGTCTCATATGAAAAGTTTATTGTTGAATAAAGTATTTTATAAATGAAGTGTTGAATTCCCTATTTTTTGCATGCTTATTTTGTGACATGGTCGAATGACCCAAAATCAAAATTGTTTTATTAACCTTTTTGTATGAATGGCAACTAGGTAAAAAGGATTTTCAGGTAAAACAATAGGGTTGGCAAGGTTAAGGACACTAAAACATGAAAAATCATCGAAAAATAAGGATTAAAAACAATTTTAAATGGTCATGTTGTTGGACTAACATTTTCTGTCTTCTTCCTATGTGAAAATGAAATATAAGTTATGTAACAATAGAGGGCAATTAAATGCACAAAATATCTTGAGGCTTGAGCTTATTAACTAAAATGTGATAATTCATCATGAAGTTACAGCAGAAAGTTTTATTTTTTTCAGGAATTGTCATTAAAGTTTACTCTTGAAAAATCTGTCCAACCGTTACGGGCGAACATTTCAATTTTCATTTGCAAGTTGCCAACTCAGTTTAAGTTTTTTTTAATGTTTATGACAACAAATTTTACTACAATCGCGATGTGCATACGGTATTGCTGTCAACTGTTCCTTTTTACTTGAGGTCAACGACATTGAAAGGGTGAACACTCTTTCTGTCCAACCAAGAGATGGAAGTTACATCCAACATTTGTCCAAAAAAATGTTACGTCCAACATCCAAGATATTCTCTAAAATGGCTACCACAAGTCACAGAATCAATTTCGCTTCTACTTTGACAATTACTTAACCTTAAAAATACTACCATATAAATGAAAAATAAAGAGGTTTTAAACTGTTGACAGTCTAAATTTGACATAATTTTGAAAATTAGGACGTATTACAAGAGTCCATTAATTTTCTGTTGGACGAACCGTAGGACAAAATCTTCTAATGTCGGACGTAACAGCTTTTTAAAAGTAAAAAGAACCTTGTTAACAACTAACAAGTCCACATAAACTAAAAAATAGTTCTCAGACCCTTCCTAGTCTCTTCTTAAGAGGTGCCCATTTTTAAATTCCCATTAGGATCAGTAAATTAATGAATTCTGTCCTACGTTTGTCCGACAGGGAATATAATCTGTCCTATGTTTGTCCTACAGTTTTTTATGGTTTTGTTTTATCCATTTATTTAATAATGAACCATTTTACCTCTTGCTGAGGAACACCAGCTGTAGATATTAGTATAAACAGCATAGTTTTGATTTTGTTTTTGACTTTCAATGATGCAAATGGAACAAATTCTCATCCAAAAATGTCCCCGTTTGTCCGACATATTTTAAGATTTTTCCAACTTATAAGTTAGTTTTTGAAAAATTTAACAAAATGATATACTTTAATTGAAGATCTTATGAACTGTCAGAGAAAAATTGATATATTTATTAACTAGGCCTTCATATAAAAGGAAAATATTCAATTTTTCAATGTCCTGTTACGTCCAACATAACCTCTGTCCAACATGCTATTTAGGTCTAATTTTATGTTTTCTGACTAAATAACTATCTTTTTACATGTAAAACCCTAAACTAGAATCATTCTCCTTTCAGAAAATCATGTTATTAAGATTGAAACAGCTACTTTTAAAATCATACATGTTGTCACACTGACTAACAACACTATACTGAATACTTAGCCATCTTTAAGGTGGTACCCAACACTTAAACTAAAATTAATTTGGCTCGTTTAATTTTCTTAAAATTTTGACAAAGTATTTACTTTGACTCTTTGACAAAAATATAAAAATTTAAATTTTTTTGAACCAACCGTTTTATCAGAAAAATTACACTGGTTATATAGCAGTTTGACAAACACTCATTTTGATCATTGAAAAGCTTAATATCCTTTTTAACAACACAACGTAATTAAAACGTTTAGCTGACTTTACAGAGTTATCTCCCTGTAGTGTTAGGTACCACCTTAAAAGTTGTGTGAAATAATTCAAATATAACTTTTGGATTACCTCCCTTACACAGCTTTCAAATTGTCTTGACTATCCTTTAACCAGAAAAATAATTGTTTTTCATCTTTTTTGCCCCTTATTCATAAATGGTTTTATCTATATCCTTAGCCAATCCTAACCATCCCATAGTAGTATAGAGCATTGGGGTATAATTTTAGAAAGATCATAGACTTTTACACAAGTCATTAACTTAAAACTACAAAAATGCTTGTGTTTGGCCCATCATTCTTGACTGTTTGCCCCATAACCCTAAAAATAAATTCCAACCTTCTTCTTATAATATTTAACATTGTGGTACAATTTCAGAGGAATTGAAATACTTATACACAACTTATTGTCCTGAAACTAGATAAATACTTGTTTTGGTCCCCTTATCCTAAACCTTAGGGACCATAACCCCCAATATCAATCCCAAGCTTCCTTTTGTTGTTTTAAACATTGTGTTAAAATTCTATTCATTTCTATTAACATGATTAACTTATACTAAAGTTATTATCTGGAAACCATCCGTCTTCGAACGATGCTCAGCTGACCACAAAGCAATGTGATACCAATATAATTATATGATTGCAAAAATTTTATGGTTGTATAAAAAGGTATTCTAGACTTTAAACTAGAGGCTCTAAAGAACCTGTGTCGCTCACCTTGGTCTACATGTATGTGAATATTAAACAAAGGAAGCAGATGGATTCATGACAAAATTGTGTTTTGGTGATGGTGATGTGTTTGTACATCTTACTTTACTGAACATTCTTGCTGCTTAAAATTATCTCTATATATAATGAACTTGACCCAGTAGTTTTAGTGGAAAATGTTAGTAAAAATTTACAAATTTTATGAAAATTGTTAAAAAATGACTATAAAGGACAAAACTCCATAGGGGATTAATTGACCTTGTTGACCATTTCGGTCATGTTGACTTATTTGTAAATCTTTCTTTGCTAAACATTATTGCTGTTTACAGTTTATCTCTATCTATAATAATATTAAAGATAAAAACCAAAAACAGCAAAATTTCCTTAAAATTACTAAATCAGGGGCAGCAACCCAACAATGGGTTGTCTGATTCATCTGAAAATTTCAGGTCAGATAGATCTTCACCTGTTAAACAATTATACCAATTATACCCTTGTCAGATATATGCTCTAAATGCTTTGGTTTTTGAGTTATAAGCCAAAAACTGTATTTTACCCCTATGTTCTATTTTTAGCCATGGCGGCCATCTTGGCTGGTTGGCCGGGTCATCTGACATATTTTTTTAACAAGATACCACAATGATGATTGTGGCCAAGTTTGGTTTAATTTGGCCCAGTAGTTTCAGAGTTCTAGAAGATTTTTGTAAAGGTAACAACGCCGGAAGCAAAGTGATGGGAAAAGCTCAGTAGGCCCTTTGGGCTAGGTGAGCTAAACATTACTTTTTTCTAGTTTATAACTGAGTGAAGGCAATATCATATATACCCAATAAATCATCAAATTCGAAACATATTTCTATGTTGATTAAAATAAAGCTTTTTTATTATTTGATGCAAATTTTATGTTCGGAGAGCATTCTACAGCTATTTTCCAGTATTCATTTAGGAATTACTTGATCATCAAAAAAGCGGTGTTTAAAATATAATACAGGGGACTCATATTCATTTTAACTTTATTTCGTGCTGCTACTTTTGATTTTACACAGTTAAGATGGCTCAGACTTATTCAAAGTCTCTATCAGAATGCCGTATTATTTTAATCTTTACAAAGAGTACCTCAAATTTGTCGAAAAAAAATAGGGGTTCCAGACCATTTAAGCTCAAAATTTTACTTTAAATAGGTACAAGCATGTTAAAGGGACCATTTTCAATGAAATGATAGGGAAAATAGAGGTGCTGACATATTTTTATGGGATATCAAATAAAAACTGTCTGTGACACCTCAGGTGTGACCTGGTCCAAATCTGTAATGTACAAAGCTGAAATACAGCTTCAAATATTAAGCAAATACAAGGATTTATATATATACATGTATGCGTCCCTGGCAAATACAAGGGTCACCAATAAGGAAAAATAAAATTTTTGCCTTAAAACCCAAATTTTGGAGGGAAAATGGTGAAATTGGGTGAAATGTCAATTTGAGCCTTTAGCAGACCTGTACAGAAATTGCTAACAAAACCACATAGAAGCACATTTCAGAGATGCAAGTAAGAATTGTATAGCTTAAAATTTATAAAAAAAAACATAAATATTTAAAAGTTTTTAGGAAAGTTAATTGTTCAATAACATGTAAATTATTCCTTGTTTTCAAAATTCCAATAGGGAACATACTTTATATAATTGTTTAAATAAACCAATTTTTCAAGACGTTTCGGCCGAAACGTCTTGAAAAATTGGTTTATTTAAACAAATGTAAATTATTGTCACTGATTTTTGTGATAATTATCTTTTGATGGATCAATAATAAAAAAAAAAACTTTTTGTTTTGATTTATAAGCTAGTAGTCAGCTTGGAATTAATAAAAACAATGATGTCATGGATGTATGAACTGTAAATCACGAAAACAGGAATTTAATACAAGGATTTACAAGTTCGTTTAAAATTACATTTTGTATATATTCTGAGACTTGTATTAAAAAACAAATTTATATTTTGTTAAAAAAAAGCAATGAATATAAATTAATACATTGTACTCCAGTGTTCTACTATCATGACAGTGACTAAGCAAATAGGGGAAATAACAAATTGGTTGTGGCAATACAAAAATTCAGCAAATTTTTCAACAAACTTTAACATGTAATGTTCAAATAATTAACATTATGCAACTGGAGTACAAAAAAAAATCAGAGCAAATTGATCCAGGGCGAACAAGTACAAGTGTGAGTGATAAATTTGTCCTGGTAAAATATGTCAGGGCGGACAAATATTACTATATAGTATAAAAAGTCCATGGTTACAGAATTTACTAGTATATATTTAGTCCGATATTAGTTATATATGTCCCCAGACAAATTTTCCTAGGTAATCATGTCCTATAAAATCCTATAAAAGATTCAATTACTTGCATTTGCAAATTTAAATCTTATGTTTTAGTAATGTTTAAGAGTCACATAGTTAAATTTTTGATAAAATTTATGTCCCCAGACTTTTAATTTTCCCACAAAGTCATGTCCAAGTCATTAGAAGTCCTAGGTTTAAATGTCTATGCCTTTAATTTTTAAAAGTGAATATGAATGTAATATGTTTTAACATATTGTTATAGACAAAACGAAAGAGTTGTGTATCAATCTGTTACAGCTAATTTCCTAAAGCATGTAGAGCAAGACTTAAGTTAGCTTGCTTGCTTTGTATTTAAATTGTACACTCATTAGGATAATATCCAATTAAATTCAAATATTAAATATACAGGTTAAACTATGCCTATATATATTATATAAAGATGACCATCATGTCAATCATATTAGCAAAGCTTGTATAAACAACTATACAAACAAAGAAGGCAAGCCAACCAAAGTTTTGCATTACATGCATTTATAGGAAATTAGCTGTAAATAAAATTTGTCTCCAGACTAATTTTCCTAGGAAATCATGTCCATGTCATATTTTCCTAGAAAATCATGTCCATGTCATTAGTATTGAATTCCTAGGTAAAAATGTCCTAGTCCAAATAATTATGACAGCTTGAAAGGCTATTATATTTTTTTTCTTTGAAGCCTTACTTCGACGAACTAAGTAAGGCGTCAAAGAAAAAAAATATAAAAGCCGTTCAACTTACAAGACGTCATAATTTGACGAAGTAAGGCGTCAAAGATAAAAAATATAATAGCCTATCAAGACGTCATAATTATTTGGACTAAAAATGTCCATGTCTTTTATTATAAAAAATGTTATAAGCAAAGGAAACTGAATATTTATGTTTTTAATAATTAGGTTATTAAGGAAATATTCTTCATTTTTATTGGAAAAAAAATTCTTCTATTTTCCAATCTTATCTATAAAAAAAAATCTTCTATTTTAAATATATTTTATGATACAAAAAAACTATAAGAAAAACAAGTCTTGTGACATATTTTCCTAGGAAAACAAGTTACAAACATAAATTACTAGCTATGGACTGATTTTCCTAGAAACATTTGTCCTGGGACTTTAATTCCTAGTAAAATCATGGACATGGACTTAATTAACTAGGAAAAAAAGTCTGGAGAACAAATTTTACAACCGGACCAAATTTACTGTTACACTATTCCAACTAATTATGAAGCCTTGGCCTTGCCAGACGTCATAATTATTTGGACTACTGTTACACTAGGACCACAGGCACTAGACGTTCCCCCTTTTATTAATTTCTTGATTAGCTACTGTCACGGTGTATTTGTATATATACAGAAGAATTCTAGAGTTTTGTATCACTTTGACAGTCAAATCCTGACACAGCAGCCCAACTGAGACCAGATACCATTTTTATTCATGAGTTATGATCAGTATCAGATATAAATGAGGGGGAGGACAGGGATAAGGGAGACAGGGAGAAAGGAGGTAGGGGAAAGGGGTGGGAGAAAGGGGGTAGGTGAAAGGAGAGGAAGGTTGGGAAAAAGGAGAAGTTGGAGAAAAAAATAAAATATGAAGAAATAAAATATCTTTTTTTTTCCGGTAAATTAAAAAAAAATAAAATAAGGAGAAGAGGGGTAGGAGAAAGGAGAAAATGGGTGAGAGAAGGAAAAGGAGTACCCCCCTGTCTAGTCCAAATAATTATGACGTCTTGAAAGGCTATTATAATTTTTTTCTTTGACGCCTTACATCGACTGAAAGGTTATTATAGCCTTTCAAGACGTCATAATTATTTGGACTACCCCCTGTCCTCCCCCTCATAAATGCTTTTTCAGATCCTTTTTTCGCTTGTTCTATTAAAATCTTACCACGTAAATTCCTTAACTCTCTTTTTTATTTAATTGAATGTTGATTTTGTTTGCCTCAAAACAAACTGTTTTTCCTGTGAATAATTTTCAATCTCCTTGCTTCTAGCAGAGACATATGTATATATGTCTCTGCTTCTAGTATGAAAAATTTATCTTTGACAGACGACGCGAGCACGAATCGCAATCTGTCAACAAAGTTCTAAATGCACATAAAAATAGTCCGCTGTCGAGTTTTAATTTGATTTAGAATGACTAGACATTTCATCGTTCTTTGTAGAACAAACCATGATATCAATACACATTTGTATTTTATTGATCTTTCTAGGGATGTTGCGACTTTAATAATAAATATTCGTGTAGTAATATGCCTTAACTTTTCTGTACGAAAGGAGACCGTAAAGACAGAGCAAACGAAACTTGAGGATGAAGATGAAGATGTGTTGATAAGATTTGATACGTAAAATGCGATACTTAAATTTTCTCGGTGAAAAGTCACTTACTATTATGTCTCTTTCAAAACTGCCATTAAGGAAACACGCATTAAAATACCCGTTTGGAAAAAAAGGGGGGGGGGGGGGTCTCAACGGAAGATTCCGTGGAACGTTCGGTCTGATATATATATATATTTAGCCGTCATGTTAAGAATGTAAATTATTTGAATTAATATGGGGAAGTTTGTTGAAATGTTCGCGATTATGGCCAGATAATTGTTTTCCATTGATTTGTGACTAATAAACTTTGAGCTGCAAAAAAACCCAGTTTCCTTTAACGAAGCTATCCATTTGATTTTTATGGTGGGGGGGGGGGGGGGGGTCGAGGATAAAATTTGAAAAAATAGGCAGGGCAGGAGTTTTGAACTTGCAAAAAAAAATAAGACACTTTTGGTAAAAAAGTCGGGATAAACTAAAAAAAAAAAAGGCAGGACCAGAGACATATAATACGTCTCTGGCAGGACCGAACACAGTGAAAAATAAAAAGGCAGGACAGAGATTACAGCTAAAAAAAAGGCAGGACAGAATTTACATCCTAGCCCCCCCCCCACCCCATAAAAATCAAATGGTAGCTACATTATTTGATTTTTATGGGAGGCTAGGATGAAAAATTTTGTCCTGCCTTTTTTTTTTTAGTTGTAATCTCTGTCCTGTATTTTTATTTTTCAGTCTATTTGGTCCTGCCTTTTTTATTTCTTAGCTTATCCTGACTTTTTTACAATAATTGTCATCCTGCCATTTTTTTTTGCCAAGTTACTCATCCTGCCTTTTTTTTTTTACTCAAAATCCTGTCCTGCCTTTTTTTTCAAATTTCATCCTAGCCCCCCCCCCCTAAAAATCAAATGGTAGCTCCCTAAAGCAATTTTTAAAAATCCATATTGCAAAGACACACAAAAAAAAGAAAAACCTAAAAAAAGTATGGATGTCAAATGATTGCTTACTCCTTAGAAAAGTGCGTTCCCTTGGAAATAAATTAGGTAAAGCCCCTACCGGTAATTATGATTGACTTATTGCAACTGTAAAAGAGAGTACAATAAATTGAAAAATAAATTAAAAAAGTATTTTTTTCATTCCTTAATAAAACAAATAAATGAGATAAACCCAAAGAACACCAAAAAATTTTGGGGAAGCATTAATAATTACAAAAAAAAGAATAATAATTGTGAGCCTGCTATTTCTGCCAAAGAATGGGAGATTCACTATAGAAATTTGCTTGCTTCAAGTAATAATGATACAACTGATACAAATCAAAATATAGAGAACAAAAATCACAACTTTTCTAATACATCCCTTAATGTCCCTATTACACGTAAAGAAATCAAAGACTGTATTAAGAAGTTAAAAAAGGGAAAATCTGGAGGTCCTGATTTGATAATTAATGAATTTCTAAAGGTGTGGTCAAACACTCTAGTTTTACTTTTGACCAAACTTTTTAATAAGATACTTAACTCAGAAAAATTCCCCAAAATTTGGAACATTTCTCTATTGACATCAATTTATAAATCTGGTGACCCATCTGATTGTGGGAACTATAGAGGTATAAGCATAACAAGCTGTCTTGGTAAAGTCTTTACATCCATTTTACAAAAACGACTTGGTGATTTTCTTGAAACACATAATTTATTATTTTCAAATCAAGGTGGTTTTAGAAAAAAATTACAGAACTGTAGATCATGTCTTTATTTTAAAAACAATAATAAACAAATATTTGTTTAAATGTAAAAAGAAACTATATGTGTGTTTTGTAGATTTTAAAAAGGCTTTTGACAGTGTCTGGAGATCAGCTATGTTCTTAAAATTACAAAATAAAGAAATACAAGGCAAATTTTATAATATACTGCATGACATGTACTCTAATACCTTATATTCATGTAAATATCAAAATATGTTTACCAAGCCTTTTCTTGATAATCAGGGTGTCAAACAAGGTGACAGTTTAAGTCCAACTTTATTTACTGTAAATTCAGAAATTATTGCGAGGTTTTGATTATTGCGAAAAATGCGACAGACTTGTAAACGCAATAATTTTAACTCGCATTTTAAAATCATTGATATGAATTAAACAGGATTTTTCTCAAAATCATTATAATTAAAATCGCATTTAAGTCTAAAATGACAAAATCGCAATAAAAATGCACGCAATAATTTCTGAATTTACAGTAATTTATTTGTTGATGACATAGAAAAATACTTAGATACAAACTTAACTAGTGCAGTAAATTTAAATGGTCAAAAAGTGAACCATTTATTGTATGCTGATGATTTATTATTGATATCGGAATATGCAGATGGTCTCCAGAACTCTCTTGATTCTTTACAAAAACATAGTACTGAATGGAAACTGGACTTGAACCTTAAGAAAACAAAAATTATAATTTTCTCTAAAACTAAAAGTAAATTAAAAAAACGTTTACTTTTATTACAGTTCTAATGCAATTGAAATTGTTGATTGTTATAAATACTTAGGAGTTGATTTTCATAGCTCTGGAAAATTTATACAAGCAGTGTCAAGCCTCTTAGATAAAGCTAAAACAGCATATTTTGCATTGAAGTCAAAACTACCATATAGTGAAAATTTGTCTGTTAAGACTTGGCTCCAGCTTTTTAATTCAATGATAACTCCTATTTTAACTTATGGATCAGAAGTATGGTTATCAGAATTCAAACCAAATTTTGAAGCATTTATAGACAAAAGTAAATTAGACAAAACACAAAACTCCATATTTAAAAACATACTTGTGGTTCATGGAAAGTCTTCCAATCTAGCAGTGCGGTGTGAATTAGGCACTTTACCCATTCGCATTAAATGTTATCAACTTATGTATAAATATTTGAGCGTCTCAGTGATATTGGTGAACGGTCTGGTGGTCCGCATGAAATTTTCAAGGCTGCTTTTGAAGTGGACAAAACTCTCACAAATAGAGAAAATTCATGGTCTTATAAACTATCTGAATTAATGAAATATATTGCAAAAAATAGCATTGTAATAGTAATTTCAAACAGAAACTAGAAGATTTCTACAAAAATAAAATTATATTTGAACTTTCTAAAATAAAAGATGGACACTGTGGTAAACTTTTATTTTTTAGTAAAATTTAAACAACAAGAATATTTAAATTTTAATATTCCTAAATACATTTTGTACCTTTAACCCTTTCCTCCATAATGACGCCTTTTGACGCCACCCCCTTACTCAATAATGACGCCTTTTGACGCCTTTGTAGTACCTCAGTTGAAACACTTTGAATACAAAGTGTCTGCAGTTGACTTAATAAAATTGGTATCCATTATGAAAAGGAATATCATAGGAATTATATATATCCGACTCAAATTTATTTGATGAAATAGTTGTTTTTCGCAATGCCTTAATACTTTAAAGCATATGTTCAGCATTTTATCAAAAAAATCCTATGCGAATCAAGTATGCAAAAAAAAAAAATTCAATGGAGGAAAGGGTATATATATAAATTGAAAAAAACTCACTAAATTAAGAATAATGCACACTCATTAGCGATAGAAACTGGGAGGTATGCAAGACCAAAAATACCATCTAATGAGAGATTTTGTAAATTTTGCACAGGAAAAATTGAAAATGAGATTCATTTCTTGACTGAATGTCTGCAATATAACAAAATTAGATCTAAATATAAAATTAATGATATAAATTTAAATAATTTGGATGAAAATTTTACCAAAATGTTAAATCCTATGTCTGAAAAGGAATTAAAATCTATTTGTATGTATAATGAAGAAGCTCTTGATTTGAGAGACCACCATACCGTTTCATCAGATAATAATCCTTGACAGTAGTTTGTCCATATACATATATTATATATAAATATCTTATATTGTGTGTTTTAAGTAAATATATGAAAATCTAGAATAATACTGAAATATAAGTCTATGGTATCAATATCAGTTTATGATGTATTTGTATACATAGAATTGGCTTGACTTGTTCCATGAATCGTTATTTCATTTGTGTGTTGTTTTAATATTATTTATTTATCTGTATTTTGGATCACGCCTCTATTGCCCCCCCCCCCCCCCCCCCCTCTTTTTTGGGAAATTTGGTTTGGTGCTTATATAGGAAATCACTGAAGCGTGACTGGAGCGGCCCCCTCTTAGGTCAGTCAGTGGGCCCCACTTATGAAAATTTTTGGATCCGCCACTGTTTATATATAGGGAATCATTGAAGCATGACTGTAGCTTAAATTTCACATTATTATACAGTTTTCTATCAGAAGCTTTATTTTGCATACCAATTGCTAATATATATTTAGTTTGAATTAATTTGCTAGATATGTTCAAAAATTTATATTGTCCGAAATGTTTTAGTTCTTGTTTAATTTCAAAAACTTTTTCTACTAGCAAATGAGAACTGGCAGAAGAAGTTATGTTAGATTTGTGAAGCTCTTGGCTGCATTTATAAGCATCTTTCAATAGACTGATAAAATTGAGAATGGAAATGGGGAATGTGTCAAAGAGACAACAACCCGACCAAATAAAAAACAACAGCAGAAGGTCACCAACAGGTCTTCAATGTAGCGAGAAATTCCCGCACCCGGAGGCGTCCTTCAGCTGGCCCCTAAACAAATATATACTAGGTCAGTGATAATGAACGCATACTAATTTCCAAATTGTACACAAGAAACTAATATAAAAATAATACAAGACTAACAAAGGCCAGAGGCTCCTGACTTGGGACAGGCGCAAAAATACGGCGGGGTTAAACATGTTTGTGAGATCTCAACCCTCCCCCTATACCTCTAACCAATGTAGAAAAATAAAGCATAACAATACGCACATTAAAATTCAGTTCAAGAGAAGTCCGAGTCTGATGTCAGAAGATGTAACCAAAGAAAATAAACAAAATGACAATAATACATAAATAACAACAGACTACTAGCAGTTAACTGACATGCCAGCTCCAGACTTCAATTAAACTGACTGAAAGATTACGATTTCAACATATGAATTCAGTTGTAAGATTTTCAAATCTATACCAGTATTTTACAATTGACTTTACAATATCATAATGTAAGGGGAAAAGACTGAAGTGGGGACCCCCTCTTGGGCAGTCTATGGGCCCCCTCTTATGAAAATTTCTAGATCCGCCATTGTTTTCTAGTTTAAAAATATGTGAATAGGTGTTGAAAATATTAAGAAATATATTAAGTCAACAAATTAAAAAGAAAATGTGGTACACTGTATGATTGCCAATGAGACAACTCACTATTATGTTTCTAGAAAATAAGGCAGAATCAGGTGGCCCGGTCTGACAACACCTTTTGTTAGAAAAATTTAGTTGATTGTATAGGGAATGACTCAAGTAGGGACCCCCTCTTAGGCAGTAAAAGGGCCCCCTCTTATGAAAATTTCTAGATCCACCATTGATTTCTAGTTTAAAAATATGTGAATAGGTGTTGAAATATTCAGAATATTAAGTCAACAAATTAAAAAGAAAATATGGTATACTGTATGATTGCCAATGAGACAAATCTTGTCTCTAGACAATAGACACAATTACATTAGAAATTAACAACTTTAGGTCACTGTATGGCCTGCAACAATGATAAAACCAGAAACTACTATAAGTTACAATAAGGAGGCACGAGGGTACATGTATAAAAATTTAAGAGAAAAATAAACATTTATTTTTTCATTACAAAGGAGTAGATTCAGTAAGACCCCTTTTTGGCCACAAAATATAGCAGTTTTACAAAATTGTGAAAATGTAATCCTTAAGCTATTTATTGGAAAGTAGCATGCTTCTGCTAAATAAATATAGGATGTTTTTGACAATACAATGCATATATCAGGTACTACATGTAGCATCATTAAGTAATGCTAAATTACTGAAATCTTCAAAATTTTAGATTTTTTGGTAAATTTTAGACGGTTTCTGTCTTAAATGAAAGTGTAAATTTTCCCCTTACATTATGATATTGTAATTATTCGTGTTCATTTATAATATTGAAATGTTAATTATACCCCATGCAACGAGTTGCGGAGGGTATAATGTTTTTGACCTGTTCGTCTGTCCGTCAGTCCTGTTTTTTGTCATCACAACTCCTTTCAAACCATGCAACCATGCATCAGAATTTCATGAAACCTTTTCAGATAATAAGGACATATTATGTAGTTGTGCATATTGACGGGAAATTGCGATTCAATTTTTTTTCTAGGAGTTACGCCCCTTTGAACTTATTTACTTTAATGTACTACTGCAACAGTTTGTCATCGCAACTCCTCTCAAACCACACAACAGAATTTCACGAAACCTTTTCAGATAATAAGGACATACTATGTAGTTGTGCATATCGACGGGAAATTGCGATTCAATTTATTTTCTAGGAGTTACGCCCCTTTGAACTTATTTACTTTAATGTACTACTGCAACAGTTTGTCATCGCAACTCCTCTCAAACCACACAACAGAATTTCACGAAACCTTTTCAGATAATAAGGACATACTATGTAGTTGTGCATATCGACGGGAAATTGCGATTCAATTTATTTTCTAGGAGTTACGCCCCTTTGAACTTATTTACTTTAATGTACT
This sequence comes from Mytilus edulis, assembly GCA_019925275.1. Lineage (NCBI taxonomy): Eukaryota > Metazoa > Mollusca > Bivalvia > Mytilida > Mytilidae > Mytilus > Mytilus edulis. The sequence continues at coordinate 84,932,691 of CM034350.1, forward strand.
ACTGCAACAGTTTGTCATCGCAACTCCTCTCAAACCACACAACAGAATTTCATGAAACCTTTTCAGATAATAAGGACATACTATGTAGTTGTGCATATTCGACGGGAAATTGCGATTCAATTTATTTTCTAGGAGTTACGCCCCTTTGAACTTATTTACTTTAATGTACTACTGCAACAGTTTGTCATCTCATCTACTCTCAAACCACACAACAAAATTTCATGAAACCTTTTCAGAAATAAGGACATACTATGTAGTTGTGCATATCAACGGGAAATTGCGATTCAATTTTTTTCCTAGGAGTTACGCCCCTTTGAACTTATTTACTTCAATGTTTTACTGCAACAGTTTGTTATGGCAACTCCTCTCAAACCACACAACAGAATTTCACGAAACCTTTTCAGATATTAAGGACATACGATGTAGTTCTGCATATCGACGGGAAATTGTGATTCAAATTTTTTTCTAGGAGTTACGCCCCTTTGAACTTATTTGCTTCAATGTACTTCTGCAACAGTTTGTCATCTCAACTCCTCTGAAACCACACAACAGAATTTCATGAAATTTTGTAGATAATAAGGACATACTATTTAGATATGCATATTGGCAGGAAATTAATTTTTCTTATACAATTTTTTTTTCTTATACTAATTTAATTTCTCCAATGACAATGTGGGGACGTGGGGTATGTGAGTGTGCTCACTAAGGTTCTTTAAATGTATTTAATGATAATACATAATATATATATACATGTAAAGGTTGATGAACACAGATGCGGCCACTTTCATTTTTTGACAAAAACCATCAGAAAAGTGACATTTTTTGGCAAATTCAATAGATTTTTCATACGAAAGCTTGAATCTGAGCGTTTTTAATGACTAAGTCAGTCAAAATCTTTCACATTAACTAATTGAATCAATTGAAATAGACAGTTAAGAGTTTAAAAAGTGTCCAAAATCTTTCGTTAGATGAATTTGAAATTTGAGGCCAAAATCGGAACCTTACCTACTTCTTTTATTTGTTACCTCAAGTAGTTGTTACTTTAGTTTAAACATATTTATTTATAGTGGATTGGGAAACAAGTTTTACAACTTATATCAATCCCTTTCCACTTTGCGGGTGCGAGTGCTGCCTTGTAGCGGCATTAGCCTACTCTTTTTCGAAATCTACAAGGGTGTCTTTAACGTGCAAGAGTTGTTACTTTATCATATGGTACAAAAATAATTTAAAAAAATCAATTTTTGATGGCCTCAGATGAATTGTAAAATGTAGATATCATTAAAATTGCTCAAAATTATCTCCCTTTGGTATAAAAATGCCATTTTTGGAACTCATCCGTGACCTTTTTTTTTATTATTATTTTCAATTAAGCTGTTCTTAAACTAAACTATTGTAAAATTTGAGCGATTTCTGTAATTAAGTTCTCTTATTTCGGTATTACATGTACCTCTATTTCTGCTATTAGTTCAACAGAAAAAAGGTACCTTTACAAAAATGTATGCTTCTTTCGAAGGCAGGTTGTGAACGGTGACCCCATTTTTTTTTATTAAGTATAAGATTGAAGTACGTTTATCATTTTTACAGAAACAATTTTTCCTTGTAGATGTTGCAGATACATTCATACAAATGATGTTGAAGAAACAAAGAGAAAAGGAACTTGGACTGTACCAGTTTGTTTGCAGCTTCTAAGGTGAAGTATACTTATTTAAATGTTTTGTAAAAATAAGAAGATGTGGTATGATTGTAAATGAAACAACTCTCCATGAGAGACCAGTGAGACAAAAATTAACAACCAAAGGTAACTGTACATCCTTCAACAATGAGCTATACAACATCAAGGACTTGAAATTACCAATGAACAACTTAGGGCCTGATTTATTAACAAAACATTGAACGATAAACTGTTGTGATATACAGCAACAAACTACTGAATTACAAGCTCCTGAATTGAGACAGACACATGGAGTTTGTAAAACATTAAAAATGGTTGCTGGCACGAAACCCTCCTTCTAACCTATGACAGTGGTGCAACATTCCAACTAGCAAACTATATAAACCATTTGAAAAGGGCTTAATTCTAAGATCAATACAAAGTCAAAGCACAATAAAAAATCCTAAAACAAAAAACATGAAATACAAATCTGAGATTTATAGCAGTTACTGAAAGCATGTTCTAATAATCAATATTTTATCCTTGTCCTTACACAATGGGCTGAATTTCTCTTAAGGGCATACCGTACAGTTTTGATCCTGTATTTACAAGTTCGTAAAAATTTGCATAGGCTATTTTTTACCTGATTAAATCAAATATGTAATAAAAAATATACCTTCATGTGCTACTTTTTGAGAAAATGAGGTCGAAATTTTGTATATTTGCTCAAAATTCAGATATGTGGCCGTATTTTCTTTTTTCGAAGAAAACACATAATTTTTTTGTTATAAAAGATAAACACAAATTGTTTTTAGCTCACCTGGCCTAAAAGGCCAAGTGAGCTTTTCTCATCACTTGGCGTCCGTCGTCAGTCGTCGTTAACTTTTACAAAAATCTTCTCCTCTGAAACTACTGGGCCAAATTAAACCAAACTTGGCCACAATCATCATTGATGTATCTAGTTTAAAATTTTGTGTTTTTTTACCCGGCCAACCAACCAAGATGGCCGCCATGGCTAAAAATAGAACATAGGGGTAAAATGCAGTTTTTGGCTTATAACTCAAAAACCAAAGCATTTAGAGCAAATCTGACATGGGGTAAAATTGTTAATCAGGTCAAGATCTATCTGCCCTGAAATTTTCAGATGAATCAGACAACCCATTGTTGGGTTGCTGCCCCTAAATTGGTAATTTTAAGGAAATTTTACTGTTTTTGGTTATTATCTTGAATATTATTATAGATGGAGATAAACTGTAAACAACAATAATGTTCAACAAAGTAAGATTTACAAATAAGTCAACACAACCAAGATGGTCAGTTGACCCCTTTAGGAGTTATTGCCCTTTATAGTCAATTTTTAACCATTTTTCGTAAATCTCCATGATCTTTTACAAAAATCTTCTTCTCTGAAACTACTGGGCCAAATTAAACCAAACTAGACCACAATCATCATTAAAGTATCTAGTTTAAAATTTGTGTTTTTTGACCCGGCCAACCAACCAAGATGGCCGCCATGGCTAAAAATAGAACATAGGGGTAAAATGCAGTTTTTGGCTTATAACTCAAAAACCAAAGCATTTAGAGCAAATATGACAAGTTGTAAAATTATTTATCAGGTCAAGATCTATCTGCCCTGAAATTTAAAGATGAATGGGACAACCTGTTGTTGGGTTGCTGCCCCTGAATTGGAAATTTTGCTGTTTTTGGATATTATCTTGAATATTATTATGGATAGAGATAAACTGTAAACAGCAAAAATGTTCAGCAAAATAAGATTTACAAATAAGTCAACAGGACCAAAATGGTCAGTTGACCCCTTTAGGAGTTATTGCCCTTTATAGTCAATTTTTAACCATTTTTCGTAAATCTTAGTTAGTTAACTTTTACAAAAATCTTCTCCTCTGAAACTACTGGGCCAAATTTTACCAAACACAGCCAGAATCATTATTAGGCTATCTAGTTTAAAAATTGTGTTTTGTGACCGGGCAAACCAATTAAGATGGCTGCTACGGCAAAAAATAGAACATAGGGGTAAAATGCAGTTTTTGGCTTATAACTCAAAAACCAAAGCATTTAGAGCAAATCTGACATGGGGTTTAATTGTTATTCAGGTCAAGATCTATCTGCCCAGAATTTTTTAAGATGAATCGGACAACCAGTTGTTAGGTTGCTGCCCTTGAATTGGTAATTTTAAGGAAATTTTGCTGTTTTTGGTTATTATCTTGAATATTATTATAGAGATAAACTGTAAACAGCAATATTGTTCAGCTGAGTAAGATTTACAATTAAGTCAATATGACCAAAATGGTCAATTGACCTCCTAAGGAGTTATTGCCCTTTATAGTCAATTTGTAACCATTTTTCTTAAAATTTGTAAATTTTCACTATAATTTTCCACTGAAACTAACTGGACGTAGTTCATTACAGATACAGATAATTGTAAGCAGCAAGAATGTTTAGTAAAGTAAGATCTACAAACACATCACTATCACCAAAACACAATTTTGTCATGAATCCATCTGTGTCCTTTGTTTAATATTCACATAGACCAAGGTGAGCGACACTAGTTTGTTAAAGTCATATGAAACGAGTGAGTGGTGAAAAATAATGTTTGTCCAATTCTTGAACCAATGGATGTATACATTCATAAACTTAGTCCTATGTGCAGGATTTTATCATTATTTTCGCAAATATATCATATATATTAATCGCCATTTTTTTTCTCTCTCTGTTTGTTATGATTGAACAAATATGGCTGCTCATTAAATGCCGTGATTTGAAGCCGAGTTTAACCAATTGTCACCTTATAGTAAACAAATCACAAAAAGCATGGGTATTGAGCACGTGTTTAACATGTATAATCAGATATTTGTTTATTTCAATGACAGATCCATGCGTATTGTGGTCACCAGATTTTTACGAGGAGGGTTACGCTCAGGTCACTATGCATACTGAAAATATGTCGGCAAATTGCTTGCTGGCAGCAAGCAATTAAAAATAAGTACTCTTCTTCTAAATGTGGACAAATTAAAGAATTTTCATCAGAAAAAAGTATATGTACATAAGTTGTTTAATGAAAACTAACCATTTAGTTATAAAAAACATATGCATATTTTTTTTTAATTTGAGGTTTCTTATGATTTTAAATAATCGGTAATTTCTGTATTTTATAAGTATCCTAAAAAATTATGCATTTTTTATTCCGAAATAACTCGTATTTATCAAATGTTCATGAATTGAGGAAAAATATGTCATTTTTGGCTTTATGTTTATCAAAATTAAAAAAAATCCTTTATTTAAAGTTTTATCAAATTTGGGTCACATAATCTCCCTGCAAATTGAAAGTCAAACAAATTGCTGTTTTGAAAAATGGGGTTCCATGAACTCGTTTTCAAATAAATTCACTTTGAATGATAAAAATCAGTCGAAAAATGCATTTTTCTCTGGTATGTTAAAGTTTGATGTCGCGAAAATAACATTTTGCATTAGCAACGTCATTACCTCCTCTGTAACTGTATCGTATGCCCTTAAAAGCTAACCTAGACCTATAAATGAATGATTATAGCCATCACTTGATGTCATCTAAACAAATAACATATAGATGGAGAGAAATTTTAGTTTAAGTCGCAAAAATGATCAACAAGAAAAGAACATCAAATAAGTATCATGAATGGTTGAAATTGTCAGTCAACTCTAATTATTTAATAAATTAGCCACAGAGTTTTTGTAAGGTCTAGTTTTAATTAGAATTTTATTGTAGATAAAGGAGGTAAATTTCCTCTGTTGACAAAAAAATGGTTGAGGAGTCGGAAAGTTTGACTGAAGATTAAGGATATCAAATGAAGGTAAACATAAATTTAAAGTAATGTTTATATTTGTATTAATACATGTACCTCGAGTATGCATCAAATGTATTGGGTAAGATGGTAATAACTGTATGTGAAACAATAAAATTTGTTTAAAGTGGGCAGTACATGTATATTAAAACATACCATCAACATTAGCACAACTAAAAATGCAATCATAAAAGCATCTGCAAAGTTTCATAGAAATCTGTGAAAGTATGACACAGTATCCATGGTATCAGTTATTTGATGTCCATGTCATTCAAGGTGGATATTGTGTTATTGGCAATAGACAAATTTCCTATTTACATGTACCCACTTTAATCGGAACAAATTTGAGGGAAGTTAACTGTTTAATGCATATGCCATTATGTTTTCTATACATGACTAAATCATCAGAAAACAGTAAACCTTCCGCCAAAATTGCACCATTTATATTTTTGGAAAATGACGCAGTCATTGTTCCATAACTGCCGACCTGAACTTCATTTCATTTCTCTGCCTACCGCGCTTCGTTTCGTATTTACTATTTTCCATACAAACTGGAATCTGCTTGTGTTATCATTATGCATCATTGTGTAGTATTAAATCAGCCAGGACCCAGTTTACACTGGTTTCTACTTGAATTCCACTACACTCGAACAAAGTGTTGTAGTTTGACGGAAACCAGTTTTAGAATTTGTAAACTACAAAACGTAATCGGTTATTGTTCATTCCGTTTTGGTGTTTCATACCGACTTATATGGTTTGAATAAGCTTAAGACCCTTCAAACATTAATGTGAAAGGTATATTAAAGACTGTTTTACAAAAGGATTGAACTGTTTTACTTTCAAAGTCGTACTATAGGGATATCTGTCATATACGGATTTTCACTCTCACCGGTTAATTTCTTCTTTTACACATGCTTTGGAAACTTCCTGCTTAAACATAACCCGAATAATTCAGTCGTTATATTCCGCTGATCTACGAAAGCTACATTAACGCCTGAACGTCTTCCTCGATCAAGACCGTCAACCGGAAATTTCACACCGCTTTGCAATATGGGAATTTTGATTTAAATTGGCAGCTAAAGAAGGAGGAGTTCCGGATGTTAATTGGTGATAAATGATGTAAACTGATGTTAATTAAATTATTATCGGATTTGTGTTAATTGAACACACGTGTTTGGTAAGACAATTTCAAGAGAGTTGCGCAGACTCATATCCTGATCGCCGCTGATTGGCTCTCTCTCACAGAGAGCAGGCGACGCGGCCAATGATCACAAGGAGTTCAAGCCCTCGTGTGGGAGAAAATCGGACACGGAAAGGGCTTGAATTATTCGAGTTAGCTTAAACATCGCAAGTTTTTAAAATTGTTTTTGAGTGAATTAAACTTATTTTAACAATCATGAAGCGTTCCAGAATCATTTTAAAGCAGTTTCTTCTTCTCTTTGATGATGGAAAATAGATTTTCTCAAGAAAATACCGCAAACGATCGCAGAGGAATTGAAACGTACAAGTCAAGTCGGCACCTGGTTAAATTGGCATCTAGTCAAATCGGCACCTATTCGACGTCAATTCGGCATCCATTAATATTTGTTATAATATTTTCTATTCAATTAATTAATTACTGTTACCAAGTACATAGTGAATATGTTGTTGTGTATTTTGGTAAACAACGAAACGAAAGTGAATATAATAATGTTGTGTATAAAGGTAAACAACGAAGCCCTTACCAAAGCTGTTGTTTTAACAATTAGACAATTTGTGTAATTGTAAAAACAAGTCAATTATTAAAATAAAATGGAAAACTATGAGTCCCTTTCAATAAATCAAACTTTCATGCAAAATAATTAGCAAATTTAAGGTGTTTTTTTTCAGTAAAGTTTATACAGCATTAAACCAACAATCCTGTAAAATGCTCAACTGGTTAAAATAATGCAGAAAAATACCCAATATCTCATGTATTAGTCAAAATAATTATGACGTCTGGCAAGGCTATTTTATTATTTTTCTGGACGCCTTCCTACGACGTTCGTAGGAAGGCGTCCCAGAAAAAAAATTAATATAGCCTTGCGGTCATAGGAAAGTGTTCCAGAATAAAATTTAAAAAGCCTTGCCAGACGTAATAATTATTTGGACTACTCATATATATATATCATTAAAACTACACCAAAAAAGTCATTTAGTTGAGAAAAATAAATATATACAAAATGTACATGAACACCCAAAAATGTGAAAGTTAGTATTTAACTCTTTTTGCTTAAATACTGAAAAAAATTCTGGCAAGCCCTTTCTTATTTTTACCCTATTGCTTAAAATACTGTTAAAAATATATATTTAACATGGGTGACGAATTGACTATATCAGGTGTCGATTTTAACCAGGTGATGATTTGTCCAGGTGCCAATTTAACTAGGTGCCAGTTTGACTAGAATTCTTTGACAAATGTTTGAAATTATCTGAGTTTCATTAGACCTTTGATAGCAGTAACAAAAAGATTATTTACTTAATATTTTGTGGGAGAAGGGGGTTCAGACTGTGTGGTATCAGGTCTGTTTGTGCCCAATACATTTTCGCACCCTACAAGTTCGCACATTCACACTCTACTCATTCGTGCCCAATTTTAATTCAAATTCAAGTTGAATAATTGGAAAATCATGGTTGTTGTTTTAAATTGCTTTGGTGTAAATACTGAATGTATTTATAGCTTGGTATGAGTAAAACATTGAAGATTTTAAAGGAAAAAACACAAAAGATAATTTTTTTTAACAGCTTGGTCCCATTGATCTGAAACAACGAAACAATAAAACATAGACACCAAAATATAGCAATCCACTAATATAACCAAAACATGATAAAATTTATTCAACACACAGAAACAAACATAGTCAGAATCTCACTTCATTTTGAAACAAGTCAATGAAACAAGTTATAGCAATACACTAACCAAAACATGATTAAGAGTTATTCAACACAAAATAAAACGTTAACAAAATACCACTTTATTTAGAAAGGATTATTATTATTTTTAGCAATACCCTATCCAAAACATGATTAAGATTTATTCAACACAAAAAAAAAATTGCTGTCTTACTTTATTTTGAGACAATGACAACAATTATACTTATAAGAAAACACTTGCTTACAGAGTTATTAAACACAAAACCAATTAAGATTGGGTGCGAACATGTAGGGTGTGAAAGTGAAAGGGGGTGAAAATGAGTGGGCGCAAACGTGAATGGAAGCGAACGGACCCGTATTCAGACTATGTACCAGTGAGAAATATACAAGCCTTTCTATGGTATTTATTTGTACAATTCAGCTAGTCTTGACCTATTCATTTGTCTTAAAAAAACAGCCAGTTGTCACCTTCACTTCACACACACACATATACGAATATCAATTATATGCTCATGATACATGTTGCATTGTTAAACTAATTACGGTACGTGAAAATCAAGACTTGCATAAAAACTATCCCAATATTAGAGACAGTGGCGTCATTTTTCTTCAGAGCTTTCAGCTCTTTGATTGAATTTACTTCTTTCGGGTGTTTGTAGTGACAGAGTACCAAGATATCTTACCACAGAGAAGGTATTAAAACCTGTTGAAAAAACATAGAATCCGAGTCAAAAGTTGATAATGTGAAAATAGACTATTATACCACATCATCTTATTGTCGAGTCTGCAACTTTTGTTGCAGAAAGCTCGACATATATATAATGTTCTGGGGGCCAGCAGCGGAGTTAGCTGAATTCTTAAAAGCTTTATATTTTAGAAGGATGAAGACCTGGATGCTTCATACTTTGAATATATACCAAAATGCCTCAGGTTACCAAGTTTCTCTCAGTCACATGTCTAATGTCCTTGACCTAATTTTCATGGTTGAGTGTCTACTTGAAAAAAAAGTTAAGATTTTTATACGACTGCAAAAATTCAAAATTTTGGTCGTATATTGGTATGAGGTTGGCGTCGTCGTTGTCATCCGAAGACATTTGGTTTTCACACTATAACTAGTATAAGTAAATAGAAACCTATTAAATTTAAACACAAGGTTAAAGACTAGAAAAGGAAGTTTCAAATTGATTGTGGGAGTTTTGGTCCCAACAGATTAGGAGTTAGGGGCCAAAAAGGGCCCAAATAAGCATTTTTCTTGGTTTTTGCACAATAACTTTAATAGTATAAGTGAATAGAAATCTATGAAATTTTAACACAAAGTTTATGACCACAAAAGGAAGGTTGTTATTGATTTTGGGAGTTTCGGTCCCAAACAGTTAAGGAATGAGGGTCCAAAGGGTCCAAAATTAAACTTTGTTTGATTTCATCAAAAAATGAATTATTTGGGTTCTTGTATATATGTCAAATCTAACGATGTATTTAGGGTGCAATCAACAGTTTTTTTCTATGACGTCATATTTTGAGGGACCATCTATAATTGACCCTTAGTGGTGTTAATGTTAATGAAGATACTTGTATAAAACTATATCATTAGAATCAGAATTTTCTCTAGTTTATAATGAAATAAAAATAAATTGTACTTTTAATAGTACCAAAAAGTTTTATCCAGAGACAATGGGAAAAACATTGCCTAATCTATGCATAAAAAACATGAAATCAGGCCATGTGCACACCCATGCAGACATATTACATGCACATTTTTCATATTCAAAACAGTATGAATTTCATAGGTTTTTACCTGGTCTTTCTAAAAATTTATGCTTCAGGCTACGTTCGCCTGCTTCGAAAAGAGATACAGTGGGTGCAAATAAGTTTTGCACTTTTCACTGCCAAAAAAACAGGATGTTTACAGTTTGTCTCCCCTTAAAACATGTGTATTTAATCTAATTTTAAAAAATTATTTTAATCATTCAACCTGTTTTAATTGAAGCTAATTAACTTAATTTTACAATTAAATATAAAAAACATGATACTTTTTTACCAATGATGTTGATAAAAAGGGACTTCCCTCCAAGTCTATTTTTAGTCGGGGGAATTACCCCTAGTTTTTTATACGAAACTGTTTATAGCACCCTTAGATTTTTAATTTTTGGTCCTGTTTTCAAATTGGTCTACATTAAGGTACAAAGGGTCCAAAATTAAACTTTGTTTGATTTTAACAAAAGTTGAATTCTTGGACTTCTTTGATGCTGAATCTAAACATGTACTTAGATTTTTGATTATGGACTTGGTCCAAATCGGGGTTCAAATTAAACTTTGTTTGATTTCAACAAAAATGGGGTTCTTTAATATGCTGAATCTAACCGTGTATTTAGAATTTTAATATTTGGGCCTGGTTATCAAATTGATCCACATTGACATGCTTGAGGTCTAAAGGGACTAAAATTGCACATTATTTGATTTCATCAAAAATTGAATTCTTGGGGTTCTATGATCATGATGATATGCTGAATCTAACCATGTATTTATATTTTGGATATTTGACCATAATAGGTAAATGTCCAATTTAAAATTTATAAGTTTTTTTCTCGCCTTGACGAGTAAAAAAATGAGACATAGGTATGGTGTTCCCCGCGGCGGCAGCATCAACAATGTATTAGTTTGTGATTAGGTCAATTTATGGTGAACCACTAGTGGTAGGTCAATGATATTTGGTATGCAGTTATATAAGCATTGGCATATCTCATTTTCATGGAGATTTTTTGACTCCGCCTCCTTAGTCATGGTCTATAGACTTTGATAATTTTGCTAAGTTAATATGTATTAGTTTGTGATAAGGTCAGTTCAAGGGGAACCATTAGTGGTAGGCCAATGTTAATTGGTGTTCAGTTTTATAAACATTAGCACATCTCATTTCCATGGAGAATATTTGGCCCTGCCCCCTCAGTCATGGTCTATTGACTTTGAAACTTTTAGTTTACATGTATTAGTTTGTGATAATATCAGTTTAAGATGAACTGCTAATGTTAAGTCAATGATATTTGGTATGCAAATTTATTGTCATTTGAAAGTGTTGTTTTCATGGAGATTATATAGCCCCACCCCTGATCATGGTTCATTGACTTTGAAACTTTTACATAGTTTAAAAGTTAATGTTTGTGTTTAGGTTCGTTTAAAGGGAACTACTTATTATGAGTCAATGGTAATTGGTATGCAGTTGTATTATATTTATCATTGGCACATCTCATTCCATGGAGATTGTTTAGCCATGTACCTTCAGTCATTGTTCATAGACTTTGAATATTTGCATAACTTACATGTTAAATTCTAATGCAACAAATTTGTAACGTTCATTTTGATTGGATAACG
>CM034350.1:84944535-84956808 GCA_019925275.1 Mytilus edulis
TTATTATGATAAATGGACCTAAACAATTATATTAAAAGTCTGTATTGCCTTTTAAAATGAGTATACATCGATGTTTCATATCTCAAAAGTCCAGATAGAAAAAATGGAAATGAGAATTAAAACAAGCGGAAAAAAAACTTGGATCCCGTATGAAACACATGAAACGTGACATGCATTGATTGATTGGTTGGTTGGTTGTGTTAAACACGTTGGTTGGTTAGTTAAACACGTTGGTTAAACATGTTGGTTAAACACGTTGGTTAAATACGTTGGTTAAACACGTTGGTTGGATAGGCTCAATTAAAACAAGCGAAAAAAAAAACTTGGATCCCGTATGAAACACATGAAACGTGACATGCATTGATTGATTGGTTGGTTGGTTAAACACGTTGGTTGGTTAGTTAAACACGTTGGTTAAACATGTTGGTTAAACACGTTGGTTAAACACGTTGGTTAAACACGTTGGTTAAACACGTTGATTGGATAGGCTCAATTAAAACAAGCGAAAAAAAAAACTTGGATCCCGTATGAAACACATGAAACGTGACATGCATTGATTGATTGGTTGGTTGGTTAAACACGTTGGTTGGTTAGTTAAACACGTTGGTTAAACATGTTGGTTAAACATGTTGGTTAAACACGTTGGAAAGGGTCAATTAAAACGAGCAAAAAAAACAACCTTGGATCCCGTATTAAACACATGATACGGAAACAAGCATTGATTGATTGATTGGTTGGTTGGTTAAACACGTTGGTTTAACATGTTGGTTAAACACGTTGGTTAAACACGTACGTTGGTTAAACACGTTGAAAAGGGTCAATTAAAACAAGCAACAAAAAAAACCTTGGATCCAGTATGAAACACATGAAACGGAAACGTGCATTGATTGATTGATTGATTGATTGATTGATTGATTGATTGATTGATTGATTGATTGATTGATTGATTGATTGATTGATTGATTGATTGGAATTCAAAAACTCATAAAACTGTTTAAATAGTGCCAAAAAACACATAATTTGATGACCTTGACCTTTGACCTTGTGACCTTCGTCAAGGTCATTGCTCCACAAGGTCATTGCAAAAGACCGTATGGGTCAAGGACCTTTTGTTAAAGAGTTTTGCCTAAAAATGGCTTTTTAAAAACCATCAATGGGAGTTATGTCCCTTACATGATGGTAAAATCAGTATAGTCATAATGTAAAAAAGTTGCCCCTTGAAGTACCAATCATTTTTTACTGCTTAATTTTTCTGTATCTATAACCGTTCAATAGTTATAGGGAAATGAAAAACTTTTGAAAATCTAAAATATGACCTTGACCTTTGACCTTGACCTATATTTTCTAGTTTTGGTCCAATGAACTCAAATCTGAAGACCCGCAGTCTTTATGACTTACGGTTCATGAGATTTATATGCATATCGAAAATTTAAATATTCAAGGGGAAATAACTCCTATAATAGGTCACTGGATCGCTTCGGTTAAATTTATTTGAAGTTGTAACTTTTGACAAGGAACATTTAAAAAAAAACCATTTGCCGCTAAGTCTTATAGTTTATGAGGAGTAGTGATAACAGTGTTTTTTGTAATTGGGGAGATAACTCCTATAAGGTAAATAGTAAATCTTGGTTCTTCTAATACAAGAAAGATATTATACCCTTGATACATGATACCAAAGATCATTTGTATATGTTGCGTACTTTTCTTGTTTTTCGACTTTGAAAACGGCGGAAGAAAAAGAATAATAATAATAATAATAATTAAACTGTCAATTGTTCTTGAACAATTGAGAGGTCTTTCCTTTTGTAATGTAAAATACATGTTCCAACAGACGTAGAATGTATTGAAGAGGTCAAGGTCAACCTTAAAAAGCTCGAAAACACATTAAAAATCCTTTATATAAGGTTAAAAACACTAAATTCGCTATTTTGGACATGACCTTGACCTTTGACCTTTGACCTTTGTCAAGGTCATTAGTCCCCAATGCCATTACTGAAGACCCCAAGGGTCTAGGACCTTTGGTTTTATAGTAAAAGCTGATTTTGTCTTTTCAGAAACCTAAAACAGGGGTTATGCCCCTTATAGAAAGGTCAAATCTCTTTGGTCAAAATGTATCAAAGTTGCGCCATAATGACCCAAACATTTTCCACCATTTAAAACTTCTGTAAGTATAATGGTTTCTGAGATTATCCCATAACAAGGTGTTAGGTCAAAGGTCAAGGTCAACATACAAATTTGACCTTGATGTATTTTTTAAAGATACATGAAATGATGATGATTGGTGAAGATCCTATGTGTCTACGACTTACGGTTTCTGAGTTTTGGTGGCCAACCGACACCGGTTAATTTTCATAGGGGCATAACCCTACCAATGAGTCGTTGAATCTTTTCGATCCAAATGTAACGAAGAACCGGGTCTGGTCCTGAACAAATTTCACCCTTCATTTTTTTTCTACCTATAACGGTTACGGTGTTGGAACGATAACAAGGTTTTTGGGTTTCGGAGGGATTACTCCGAACCGACAAAATATTTCGACTCACAGGTGAGTTCCGGATAGGTATTCATGACACCGATACAAAGTGTGAACATGAAAGCGACACGTCTTACGGTTACGGAGGGAAATTTTGTCAAAGTTTGGCGGAACAAGAAGAATAATAATTAAACTGTCAATTGTTCTTGAACAATTGAGAGGTCTTTCCTTTTTTAATGTAAAATACATGTTCCAACAGATGTAGAATGTATTGAAAAGGTCAAGGTCAACCTTAAAAAGCTCGAAAACACACTAAAAATCCTTTAAATAAGGTTAAAAACACTAAATTCGCTATCTGGGACATGACCTTGACCTTTGACCTTTTGACCTTTGTCAAGGTCATTGGTCCCCAATGCCATTACTGAAGACCCCAAGGGTCCAGGACCTTTGGTTATATAGTAAAAGCTGATTTTGTCTTTTCAAAAACCTAAAACAGGGGTTATGCCCCTTATAGAAAGGTCAAATCTCTTTGATCAAAATGTAACAAAGTTGCGCCATAATGACCCAAACATTTTCCACCATTTAAAACTTCTGTAAGTATAATGGTTTCTGAGATTATCCCATAACAAGCTGTTAGGTCAAAGGTCAAGGTCAACATACAAATTTGACCTTGAGATATTTTTTAAAGATACATGAAATGATGATGATTGGTGAAGATCCTATGTGTCTACGACTTACGGTTTCTGAGTTTGGGTGGCCAACCGACACCGGTTAATTTTCATAGGGGCATAACTCTACCAATGAGTCGTTGAATCTTTTCGATCCAAATGTAACGAAGAACCCGGGTCTGGTCCTGAACAAATTTCACCCTTCATTTTTTTTCTACCTATTACGGTTACGGTGTTGGAACGATAACAAGGTTTTGGGTTTCGGAGGGATTACTCTGAACCGACAAAATATTTCGACTCACAGGGTGAGTTCCGGATAGGTATTCATGACACCAATACAAAGTGTGAACATGAAAGCGACATGGTTTACGGTTACGGAGGGAAATTTTGTCAAAGTTTGGCGGAACAAGAAGAATAATAATAATAATCAGAAGAAATACAGTAAGGTCTTTCCCTTTAGTAAAAGGAAAGACCTTAATAATAATTAAACTGTCAATTGTTCTTGAACAATTGAGAGGTCTTTCCTTTTGTAATGTAAAATACATGTTCTAATAGATGTAGAATGTATTGAAAAGCTTTAAAACACACTGAAAATCCTTTAAATAAGGTTAAAAACACTAAATTCGCTATATGGGACATGACCTTGACCTTTGACCTTTTGACCTTTGTCAAGGTCATTAGTCCCAAATGTCATTACTGAAGACCCCAAGGGTCTAGGACCTTTGGTTATATAGTTAAAGCTGATTTTGTCTTTTCAGAGACCTAAAACAGGCTTTATGCCCCTTAAAAAAAGGTCAAATCTCTTTGGTCGAAATGTAACAAAGTTGCGCCATAATGACCCAAACATTTTCCACTATTTAAAACTTCTGTAAGTATAATGGTTTTTGAGATTATCCCATAACAACGTGTTAGGTCAAAGGTCAAGGTCAACATACAAATTTGACCTTGAGGTATTTTACAAAGATACATAAATTGATGATGAATGGTGAAGATCCTAGGTGTCTACGACTTACGGTTTCTGAGTTTTGGTGGTCAACCGACCCCGGTTAATTTTCATAGGGGCATAACCCTACCAATGAGTCGTTGAATCTTTTCGATCCAAATGTAACGAAGAACCGGGGTCTGGTCCTGAACAAATTTCACCCTTTGTTTTTTTTCTACCTATTACGGTTACGGTGTTGGAACGATAACAAGGTTTTTGGGTTTCGGAGGGATAACTCCGAACCGACAAAATATTTCGACTAACAGGGTGAGTTCCAGATAGGTATTCATGACACCGATACAAAGTGTCAACATGAAAGCGACACGTCTTACGGTTAACGCGGCTAAATTTGTCAAAGTTTGGCGGAAAAAGAATAATAATAATAATTAAAAACCAATTGTTCAGAGAACAATTGAAGGTCTTTCCATCAAAACAATGTATTTTGATATGAAAAGTTGTGAAACTAAGTTTAAAATGTCATTTCAATCGTCAAATGATAGCTCCTAGTAAGCTGATTCCAAAAATATATTGTTTCCATACATTTTTTTTAAATAAGGGAGATAATTTGTTACTTCCGGTTTGAAAAATGTTACTTCCGATTATATTTGAATATTTACTTGACACTAATTCCAAAAATATCTGGTTCTATATACTTTTATATTAATAAAGTACAAAAAAATAGCTACTTCCGGTTTACAAAAGGTCACTTCCGGTTGTTTTTTTCAAGGTTAAATGGTTTGATACCTTTTTCTAAAAGTTGTATATCTTTATCATGTACACATATTGAATAAAAGCAAAGGTCAAAATCTAGAACGTCAAATTAAGCTATGACCTTGAGATCAATTTCAAGGTCATAAACCAAGGACCTAAAATCAAAAGACCATAGGTCTTAATTATATTTAGTTAATGAGTTATATCACCAAACGCGTATTTTTAAATACAAGAGGGGAGAAAACTCCCTTTTACATTCAGCGTACGCTTACAATCAAAATTTACATCTTACGACATGTCGTAACTAACAATTTAGTAAAAATAATTTGTTGATATCTTATACAGTCTTTGGATATAAGTGAAAATAAGCCAAATTCAAATATTAGAATATGACCTTGACCTTTGACCTTGACCTAATTTTCATTTTTAGGGACCAAGGACCTCAAATCAAAAGATGCTAGGTCTCTATCACTTATGATTTATAAGATAGAAATTCATATCACTTATATCAGATGCATAAGGGGAAATAACTCTCATATGGAGCGGTCATATCGCTTCGGTCAAAATAGGACAAATCATGCCAAGGATATAACGAGCAATTTTGTAAAATAAATTTGTCATAATCTTTTACGGTTGCGAAGGAGATGCGATAACAAGGAAAACAGTGTTTGGGGAGATAACTCCTACAAAGAAAAGTATTTGTTTACGCAGGGTAAATTTCAAAAGCGCATAAACTGTTCGATATCATATACAAAATATCTAAGCGACATATTGCGAAACAAATGTTTATCGCAAGAACAAAATTAGGCGGAAGAAAAAAAAAAAAATAATCAGAAGAAAAACAATAGGTCTTTCCACAGAAAAGTGGAAAGACCTAATAAACTGTCAATTGTTCTTGAACAATTGAGAGGTCTTTCCTTTTGTAATGTAAAATACATGTTCTAATAGATGTAGAATGTATTGAAAAGCTTTAAAACACACTGAAAATCCTTTAAATAAGGTTAAAAACACTAAATTCGCTATATGGGACATGACCTTGACCTTTGACCTTTTGACCTTTGTCAAGGTCATTAGTCCCAAATGTCATTACTGAAGACCCCAAGGGTCTAGGACCTTTGGTTATATAGTTAAAGCTGATTTTGTCTTTTCAGAGACCTAAAACAGGCTTTATGCCCCTTAAAAAAAGGTCAAATCTCTTTGGTCGAAATGTAACAAAGTTGCGCCATAATGACCCAAACATTTTCCACTATTTAAAACTTCTGTAAGTATAATGGTTTTTGAGATTATCCCATAACAACGTGTTAGGTCAAAGGTCAAGGTCAACATACAAATTTGACCTTGAGGTATTTTACAAAGATACATAAATTGATGATGAATGGTGAAGATCCTAGGTGTCTACGACTTACGGTTTCTGAGTTTTGGTGGTCAACCGACACCGGTTAATTTTCATAGGGGCATAACCCTACCAATGAGTCGTTGAATCTTTTCGATCCAAATGTAACGAAGAACCGGGGTCTGGTCCTGAACAAATTTCACCCTTTGTTTTTTTTCTACCTATTACGGTTACGGTGTTGGAACGATAACAAGGTTTTTGGGTTTCGGAGGGATAACTCCGAACCGACAAAATATTTCGACTAACAGGGTGAGTTCCAGATAGGTATTCATGACACCGATACAAAGTGTCAACATGAAAGCGACACGTCTTACGGTTAACGCGGCTAAATTTGTCAAAGTTTGGCGGAAAAAGAATAATAATAATAATAATTAAAAACCAATTGTTCAAAGAACAATTGAAGGTCTTTCAACTAATAAAGATCTATTTTGATATGAAAATATTAAAATTCAGTTGAAAATGTCAGTTCCTATGGCTTTATGATGTATAAATATGAATTTAAAGCAAAGGTCAAAATCTAGAACGTCCAATTAACCTTTGACCTTGACCTCAATTTCAAGGTCATAGACTAAACATCTCGAATCAAAAGACACTAGTTCCTTAATATGTATGGTTCATGAGTAATATCATTTTACGCATAGTTCTAAATATAAAAGGGGCGAAAACTCCCATTTATTGTCTACGCACCCTTGCAAACAAAATTTATAAGTTACGACATGTCGCAACTAACAATTTAGTAAAAATAATTTGTCGATATCTTATAAGGTTAATGAAAATAATTGAAAATAAGCCAAAATCAAAATTTAGAATTTGACCTTGAACTTTGACCTTGACCTAATTTTCATTTTTTTGGACCAAGGATCTTAAATCAAAAGACCCTAGGTCTTTTTCACTTAAGGTTTACCAGTTAGAAATGCATATCACCTATATCATATACAAAAGGGGGGATAACTCTCATATGGAGTCTCCGGATAGCTTCGGTCAAAATTAATCTAATCATCCTGAGGATGTAACGAGCAATTTGGTAAAATAAATTTGTCGGTTTCTTATACGGTTGCGAAGCCTTAGAGATAACAACAAAAACATTGTTCGGGGAGATAACTCTTACAAGGTAAAGTTTTTTGTTACGCGGTGTCAGTTTGAGAAGCGTATTAACTGTTCGATATCATATACCATATATCTAAGCGACATCTTGCGAAACAAAAAAACAGCGAAGGTAAAAAAAGTTGGCGGAAGAAAAAAAATAATAATTAAAAACCAATTGTTCAGAGAACAATTGAAGGTCTTTCAACCAATAAGGATCTATTTAGATATGAAAATATTAAAATTCAGTTGAAAATGTCAGTTCCTATGGCTTAATGATGTATAAATATGAATTTTAAGCAAAGGTCAAAATCTAGAACTTCCAATTAACCTATGACCTTGACCTCAATTTCAAGGTCATAGACTAAACATCTCAAATAAAAAGACACTAGTTCCTTAATATGTATGGTTCATGAGTAAAATCACTTTACGCATAATTCTTAATATAAGAGGGGCGAAAACTCCCTTTTATTGTTTACGCACCCTCGCAACCAAAATTTATAAGTTACGACATGTCGCAACTAACAATTTAGTAAAAAAAAAATTGTTGATATCTTATAAGGTTAATGAAAAAAGGTGAAAAAAAGCCAAAATCAAAATTAAGAATTTGACCTTGACCTAATTTTCATTTTTTTTGGACCAAGGATCTTAAATCAAAAGACCCTAGGTCTCTATCACTTATAGTTTACCAGTTAGAAATGCATATCACTGATATCATATATAAAAGGGGGATAACTCTCATATGGAGTCTCTGGATAGCTTCCGTTGAAATGAAACAGAACATCCTAAGGATATAACGAGCAATTTGGAAAAATAAATTTGTCGGTTTCTTATACGGTTGCGAAGTAGTAGTGGCCACAAGAAAAACAGTGTTTGGGGAGATAACTCTTACAAGGTAAAGGTTTTTGTTACGCGGTGTCAGTTTCAGAAGCGCATTAACTGTTTGATATCATATACCAAATATCTAAGCGACATCTTGTGAAACAAAAAAACAGCGAAGGAAAAAAAAGTTGGCGGAAGAAAAAAAAAAAAAAAAATAATAATAATAATAATAATAATAATAATAATAATAATCAGAACAAACCCTATAGGTCTTTCACCTGAAAGGTTGAAAGACCTAATAATTAAAAACCAATTGTTCAAAGAACAATTGAAGGTCTTTCAACCAATAAAGATCTATTTTGATATAAAAATACTAAGATTCAGTTGAAAATGTCAGTTCCTATGGCTTGATGATGTATAAATATGAATTTCGAGCAAAGGTAAAAATCTAGAACGTCCAATTAACCTATGACCTTGACCTCAATTTCAAGGTCATAAACCAAGGATCCCAAATCAAAAGACCCTAGGTCTGTATTATGTATGGTTCATGAGTAATATTACTTTACGCATAATTCTAAATATAAGAGGGGCAAAAACTCCCATTTATGGTCTACGCACCCTTTCAATCAAAATTTATAAGTTACGACATGTCGCAACTAACAATTTAGTAAAAATAATTTGTTGAAATCTTATAAAGTTAATGAAAATGAGTGAAAATAAGCCAAAATCAAAATTTAGATTTTGACCTTGACCTTTGACCTTGACCTAATTTTCATTTTTTTGGACCAAGGATCTTAAATCAAAAGACCCTAGGTCTCTATCACTTATGGTTTACCAGTTAGAAATGCAAATCACTTATATCATATATAAAAGGGGGGATAACTCTCATATGGAGTCTCCGGATAGCTTCGGTCCAAATGAAACAGAACATCCTGAGGATATAACGAGCAATTTGGAAAAATAAATTTGTCGGTTTCTTATACGGTTGCGAAGCCTTAGAGATAACAAGAAAAACAGTATTCGGGGAGATAACTCTTACAAGGTAAAGTTTTTTGTTACGCGGTGTCAGTTTCAGAAGCGTATTAACTGTTCGATATCATATACCATATATCTTAGCGACATCTTGCGAAACAAAAAAACAGTGAAGGAAAAAAAAGTTGGCGGAAGAAAAAAAAAATAATAATAATTAAAAACCAATTGTTCAGAGAACAATTGAAGGTCTTTCAACCAATAAGGCTCTATTTTGAAATAAAAATATTAAAATTCAGTTGAAATTGTCAGTTTCTATGGCTTTATGATGTATATATATGAATTTCGAGCAAAGGTCAATATCTAGAACGTCCAATTAAACTATGACCTTGACCTCAATTTCAAGGTCATAGACTAAACATCTCAGATCAAAAGACACTAGTTCCTTAATATGTATGGTTCATGAGTAATATCACTTTACGCATAATTGTTAATATAAGAGGGGCAAAAACTCCCGTTTATTGTCTACGTACCCTTGCAACCAAAATTTATAAGTTACGACATGTCGCAACTAACAATTTAGTAAAAATAATTTGTCGATATCTTATAAGGTTAATGAAAATAAGTGAAAATAAGCCAAAATCAAAATTTAGAATTTGACCTTGACCTTTGACCTTGACCTAATTTTCATTTTTTTGGACCAAGGATCTTAAATCAAAAGACCCTAGGTCTCTATCACTTATGGTTTACCAGTTAGAAATGCATATCACTTATATCATATACAAAAGGGGGGATAACGCTCATATGGAGTCTCCGGATAGCTTTGGTCAGAATAAAACAGAACATCCTGAGGATATAACAAGCAATTTGGAAAAATAAATTTGTCAGTTTCTTATACGGTTGCGAAGCCTTAGATATAACAAGAAAAACAGTGTTCGGGGAGATAACTCTTACAAGGTAAAGTTTTTTGTTACGCGGTGTCAGTTTCAGAAGCGTATTACCTGTTCGATATCATATACCATATATCTAAGCGACATCTTGGGAAACAAAAAAACAGTGAAGGAAAAAAAATTTGGCGGAAGAAAAAAAAAAATAATAATCAGAACAAAAACAATAGGTCTTTCACCTGAAAGGTTGAAAGACCTAATAATAATAATAATAATTAAAAACCAATTGTTCAGAGAACCATTGATGGTCTTTCCACCACTTACAACATATTTTGATGTGAAAATATTAAAAATTCAGTTGATATGTCAGTTCCTATGACTTTATGATGTCTAAATATGAATTTGGAGCAAAGGTCAAAATCTAGAACGTCCAATTAACCTATGACCTTGACCTCAATTTCAAGGTCATAGACTAAGGATCTCAAACCTAAAGACACTAGTTCCTTAATATGTATGGTTCATGAGTAATATCACTTTACGCATAATTCTAAACATAAGAGGGGCGAAAACTCCCATTTATTGTCTACGCACCCTTTCAACCAAAATTTATAAGTTACCACATGTCGCAACTAACAATTTAGTAAAAATAATTTGTCGATAAGTTATACGGCTTTTGAAAATGAGTGAAAATCAGCCAAAATCAAAATTTATAATATGACCTTGACCTTTGACCTTGACCTTATTTTCATTTTTTTGGACCAAGGACCTCAAATCAAAAGACCCTAAGTCTCTATCACTTATGGTTTACCAGTTAGAAATGCAAATTCTTATATCAAACATAAAAGGGGGGATAACTCTCATATGGAATCCATATACGGCTTCGGTCAAAATAAAACAGAACATCCTGAGGATATAACGAGCAATTTGGAAAAATAAATTTGTCGGTTTCTTATACGGTTGCGAAGCCTTAGAGATAACAAGAGAAACAGTGTTCGGGGAGATAACTCTTATTTGGGAAAGTATTCGGTTAAAACGAGTTGGTTTCAAAAGCGTATAAACTGTTCGATATCATATTTCAAAAATCTAATCGACAACTTGCGAAACAAAAAAACAGCGAAGGAAAAAAATTAGGCGGAAGAAAAAAAAAAAAAATAATAATAATAATAATAATAATTAAAAACCAATTGTTCAATGAACAATTGAAGGTCTTTCAACTAATAAAGATCTATTTTGATATGAAAATATTAAAATATAGTCAAAAATGTCAGTTCCTATGGCTTTATGATGTATAAATATGAATTTAAAGCAAAGGTCAAAATCTAGAACGTCCAATTAACCTTTGACCTTGACCTCAATTTCAAGGTCACAGACTAAACATCTCGAATCAAAATACACTAGTTCCTTAATATGTATGGTTCATGAGTAATATCACTTTACGCATAATTCTAAATATAAGAGGGGCGAAAACTCCCATTTATTGTCTACGCACCCTTGCAACCAAAATTTATAAGTTACGACATGACGCAACTTACAATTTAGTAAAAATAATTTGTCGATATCTTATAAGGTTAATGAAAATAAGTGAAAATAAGCCCAAATCAAAATTTAGAATTTGACCTTGACCTTTGACCTTGACCTAATTTTCATTTTTTTGGACCAAGGATCTCAAATCAAAAGACCCTGGGTCTCTATCACTTATGGTTTACCAGTTAGAAATGCATATCACCTATATCATATACAAAAGGGGGGATAACGCTCATATGGAGTCTCCGGATAGCTTTGGTCAAAATAAAACAGAACATCCTGAGGATATAACGAGCAATTTGGAAAAATAAATTTGTCGGTTTCTTATACGGTTGCGAAGCCTTAGAGATAACAAGAAAAACAGTGTTCGGGAGATAACTCTTACAAGGTAAAGTTTTTTGTTACGCGGTGTCAGTTTCAGAAGCGTATTAACTGTTCGATATCATATACCATATATCTAAGCGACATCTTGGGAAACAAAAAAACAGTGAAGGAAAAAAAAGTTGGCGGAAGAAAAAAAAAAATAATAATAATAATAATAATAATAATAATAATCAGAACAAACCCTATAGGTCTTTCACCTGAAAGGTTGAAAGACCTAATAATCAGAAGAAATCCAATAGGTCTTTCCACGGAAAAGTGGAAAGACCTAATAATAATAATAATAATAATAATCAGAACAAACCCTATAGGTCTTTCACCTGAAAGGTTGAAAGACCTAATAATAATAATTAAAAACCAATTGTTCAGAGAACAATTGAAG